>CM066334.1:17496780-17726780 GCA_033807585.1 Hydrophis major | reverse complement strand
AGGGGGTGTCAGGAGAGATGACAGACAGACAGACAGACAGACAGACAGACAGACAGACAGACAGACAGACAGATAGATAGATAGATAGATAGATAGATAGATAGATAGATAGATAGATAGATAGAAGCTCCTGGGCCAGGTTTAACAGTTGTTTTCAAGGCACAGAGAGGCTAGTCCTAACATGATTTGGAGGGGATGTGGGGAGTTCTTGAGTTATTTGTAAAAGGAACGGAATGGAATGGAACAGAATAGAACAGAATAGAATAATATATTTGGAGGGGACCTTGGGAGTGTTCTTGTGCAATCTCTGGGCTCAGGCAGGAAACCCTCTACCATAGGTGCCAAACTGGTGGCCCATGGACTAGATGTGTCGCCCACAGGCCATGCCTACCCCAGTTCTACAAATGGGAAAAATGCCATGAAACGTCACGTGATGGCAACATGACACTGCAAGTTTGATACTTGTGCCCTATACCATTTGAGGCAAATAGTTGTCCAATCTTTTCTTTAAAAAAACTTCCGGTATTAGAGCATTCACAACTTCTGGAGGCAAGTTGTTCCACTGATTAATTGTTCCAACTCTCAGGAAATTTCTCCTTAGTTCTAGGTTGCTTCTCTCCTTGATTAGTTGCCATCCATTCCTTCTTGTCCTGCCTTCAGGTGCTTTGGAGAATAGGTTAACTCCTTCTTTGTGGCAGCCCTTAGATATTGGAAGACTGCTATCATGTCAACTCTAGCCCTTCTTTTCATTAAACTAGAAATATCCATTTCCTGCTTTCTTCATAAGTTTTAGCCTCCAGTCTCCTAATCATTTTTGTTATTCTTCTCTATACTCTTTCTAGAGTCTCAATATCTTCTTTTACACTGTAGTGACCAAAACTGGATGCAATATTCCAAGTGTGATGTTACTAAAGCTTTATTAAGTGATACTAACACTTCACATGATAATCGCAGTAGTAGTTGCGTTAGCCCTGGAATTCTATCTGCTCACACAGGCTGTGACATCATTCTTGGACATTCTACTAGTGTTTCAGCAATAAATATCCATCACCCAAGATCTTCACACTTACAGACTGCCTGTGTGGGAAAATTGCCCCTCTGATATTATTGCTTACCTAGGCTAGAAGAAAAAAAATACTGCATGGGTTGTGCATGGTTTACAATCAATACCGCATGTTCCTGGAGTCTTGGCTCCAGAGCAATTTCACCGAACAAAAGTTTAATTGACCCAAAAGAGAAACTTGCTGATTTTCAAAGCTGTCAGACCAGCAAAGAAAAATAAACATTCTTTAAGTCAGCTTCCATGTTATTTCTGTGCTAAAAAATTTTCTGCTTGGTTCTTGTAGCCATTTACCTTTTGCAGTGCATTAAAAATACACCCAACACTTTACTGTTTGGGAATGCATTCTGCTTTCAATATTTTCTAATAAAACATTACTTTAGAAGAGGGGGAGAAAAGAAGAAGGCTAGGAAGCCATGATCATAGGGAGTGTTTATGGAAGAAACTTTGAAGAGTTTTATTTCATTAAGATGCTAGAATAATTTTGGTGCTGGTATATTTAGTCTACGTCTTTGGCATGTGCCCTTTGACCAACCAGAAAAGTCAGGCTGTCAAAAGACTGTCCACACATGTTTTAAGTTTCAGACAGTTTTTTTAAAATAAGAAAATAGAGAAAATGATGGCTATTTATCCCTTTCTGCCAAATCATTGTTACATACAGAATCAAATATTTGCATAGGATATGTTGAAGAGTTTGATATTGCTCCTATTAAAATCCAATAACAGTATAACAGAGTTGGAAGAGACCTTGGGGGTCTTTTAGTCCAACCCTCTGCTCAGGCAAAAAAACAAAACAAAACCCTATTCCATTTCAGGCAAATAGTTGTCCAATCTCTTTTTAAGTTGAAGTACCCACAAGGTGTGGAGGCAAGCCATTCCACTGAGTAATTGTTCTCACTGTCAGGAAATTGCTCTCTTAAATCTAGGTTGCTTCTCTTCTTGTTTAGTTTCCTACCCTCAGGTACTTTGGAGAATAGTTTGACTCCCTCTTCTTTGTGGCAGCCCCTGAGATTTTGGAACACTGTTATCATATCACCTGTAGACCTTCTTTTCATCAGACTAGACATTTCCAGTTCCAGAAACCATTCTTCATATGTTTAGCCTCCAGTCCCTTAATCATTTTTGTTTCTCTTCTCTGCACTCTTTCTAGAGTCTCAACATCTTTTTTTATATTGGGTCAACCAAACTATATTTGATAAACTATATGATGTATCATTTTCCCACTATACGATGTATAGTTTTCCTGCATCATAACATCTGTTAAATATTTTTTATAACAAGTGGATGAGTCCTAGATATCTTCATTTATGAGGAAAACATATTTTCTAGAGTTTCCCTTAAAGTAGCCTATCCAGTCTGGATATCCTCCAGACAACTCATAACTCTCAGAATTAGCTATGATGTTGGCTGGAGGAGTCTGGCAGTTGAGTTCTGGAGTAAATAATATATTTCTTCAATTCATCCAACTGAACCCCAAGAGGTCTGTGAACATTCCTCCTTTCCTTGTCATGCCTTACTTCTACCATGTGCATCTGAGTGCTGCCTAACATTAATCTGCAAATTTTACATACAAAACAGTTCTGTAGAGGTGATCGCATAGCTGCTTTTCCTAACGAGAAAAACAGCTGCATATTTATTTATTTCCATGATCTCTGTGAAGTTTGTATGCATAAGTTTCACATTACCTGAATTGGCTTCAATTGGAAAATCCATTCTGAGTTGTGTTTCCAGCACAACCTTGGTTGCTATTTGTGGTTACTTTAATAAGCCCAGGATAAAAATATTTGGGGTAGGGGCTGGGAATAGGAAAATGATGACCCATACATGATGAAGTAATCACCCAAATACTGTGACTAACTTTCTTGCATCAGACATTGTGATAACAATGCACAGTTATGGCATTTTTGTGATGATACCATTGTGGTTTGTGTGGGTGGGTGTTTGTGTGATTACTGGTTTTGTTACAGATGCAAATGATGCTGAAAAGCTGTGTAGATTTACATAGGTCTTTTGTAGGGATATATACCATACAACTCCAATTTGAATGGACAAATAGGAGAACAAATTTATATGCTTCTCATTTGTTGTATTTTGGAGTACTCAATTAAGTCAAAGGAAAGTTGGAAGAATTCCAGTTTTTGTCTTTTAGAAGTTTATTTTCCATTGTAAGAATCTCGAGCTTGTTAAATTTGGAGATTTCTTGCATTTTTTTTTATGGCTGGAGAAGCTCTCCTTTGATAAGCTGCATATATATATATATATATATATATATATATATATATATATATATATATATATATATATATATATATATGTTATGTTGTGGCTCCGATTCCTGAGCCGGTGCTGTCAGAGGAAGAGGACTTGAAAGATGAGGAGGAGGAACTGGGAATGCCTTCCTCCCCAGGACCTTCCTCTCTGGCAATGCCTTCTTCCCTGATAATGCCTCAGGTTTCATCAGACAACTGAGAAGAACAGCCTGAGATTAATCAGGAGGAAGGCATATCGGAGCAGCCCCTGACAGGGAGTCAAGAGGAAGAATGTTGGCTTGATCCTAGGCAGCGTCGTAGGGAGAAACATGAGGAGCAACATAGGAGGTGTGGGAGGGTCAGAGAGTGAGCTGAGTCATTAAGCCACACCCTACAGGGGATAAAAGTGGGTGTGTTGTCAGCTGGAACGTTGTACGCGACAAAGTTTGATCTTACTTCAGGTTTTCTTTGTGAATGATTTTCGTGGTCTGCCTTGTAATTTTCTGTAAGTAGCTTTTTACTTGTTATCAGTTCGGACTTGGCAGGCAGAGCTTGTTGGAATGCCAAGGACGTTATCAGTTCCAAAGAATTAACTCTGTGAAGTCCGAGCCAGCCTGCCTGCGTCTTTGTAGTTGTGCTTTTAAAGTTGTAGCAACATTTCGGCAGAATCTCATCTGCCATCATCAGGCTTCTGTACAGGCTTCTCTACAGAAGCCCGATGATGGCAGATGAGATTCTGCTGAAACGTTGCTACAACTTTAAAAGCACAACTACAAAGATGTGGGAAAATACCCGAACAAAGCTGAATGCCATACATCTAAGTACCCGTGAAAACTTAAGAAATATATATATATATACATACATACATACATACATACATACATATATATATATATATATATATTTGTTTGTTTTCTTAAGTTTTTGCAGGTACTTACATGTATGGTATTCAGCTTTGTTCGGGTATTTTCCCACGTCATTATAGTTGTGCTTTTAAAGTTGTAGCAACGTTTCAGCAGAATCTCATCTGCCATCATCATGCCATACAGAAGCCTGATGATGGCAGATGAGATTCTGCCAAAATGTTGCTACAACTTTAAAAGCACAACTACAATGATGTGGGAAAATACCTGAACAAAGCTGAATACCATATATATAGATATAGATATAGATATAGATGTAGATGTAGATGTAGATGTAGATGTAGATGTAGATGTAGATGTAGATATAGATATAGATATAGATATAGATATAGATATAGATATAGATATAGATATAGATATAGATATAGATATAGATATATAGATATTCCTATAACTGAAGATATTGGTGCTCCTGATTTCTATTTTGTCCCTGTCAGTGAACAGATTCCAGACAAAGGAGTGGACAAGTAAAAAAAAAAACTTAATTTTAGATGTACATTTATAATTTTAATTATAAATTATTTTTTTAATTTTAATTTAATTTTTAATTTTAATTAATGAGATCCTGGTGATGTCACACTTCATCATGTTATATTGACACTTTCCTTTGAAATGAACATTCAGAAAGAAAGGTTTTGAAAGTTACAAGATTTTGTAGTGGGAGGTTCCATCAGGCTATCATGAAGAACTTCTGATCTAAAAATATGGAAATAATACTGTAAAGATTATACGTACTTTATCAAGCCCCTATTTTGTTCAAATATAGTGATCTACTTAGCAATTTATCTAATATTGATAGTAATAATGTCACTTGTCTTCAATGTTTCAGCCATATTACGATTGTTTAAAAATGGAAGTCCTATGTATGTATCATATGTCCACAAAAATGATCCCTTTTTTTGGATTATTGATCCTAATCTTACAGTTGCTATATAAAATTATATAGTTTACTTAATATATAATCAAAAGAAAAGTGAGAAGAAAAAGAAGCATTATATTTATTGGGCCCAATAGAATCTATGCTATTTTCATCAGTATTATGTTAATTTGTTCTGGGCTTCATCATATATCCCAGACATTTGTATATATTTATAACTTTCCAAGTTGTCCAGTTTTGTGTTACCATCTGTAAAACCACCATTAATTATATTTGGAACTTCTTATGAAACTACTTTTACTCTGTCTTATTTTATTATATTTGTTCTTAATTATTTTTCAGATCTGATCATACTTACAGTTTTTCAATTATACATGGAGAAATATGTAACAGTTCTACTATTAAATATTTTGTTGCATCTGAACTGAGGGCTGTAATAAATTTATTTGATTTAATATCTTTACATGTGACTGTCATACTTACAATCACAGTAAATTACAAGTCCCTGAGTCCAAAGGACAAGCAATTGCATGCACACTAACAAAGTTAACATCATGATACAAATCCTTTGGAATGTCTTTTTTAAATTCTCCATCATAAAAGGGAAGATCATAGAACAAAGCTTGATATTAGTGTCAATCTCGGTGTGTTTCATTAAGTAAACATAAGCTCCTATGGTACCTGTCCTTTATATGACCAAAAATGTCTTTAACATATTTGGGGTTCTCTTCACTTTCAGAATTTTTTGAAACCTGGATTGCTAATGATAGCAACACTGTCAAGCTAAATGACCAAGATTGATGTCTTCAAGTGAGCTGTTGTTCTGCAGTTTAATAGAAATGTCTGAATTTGTAAAACACACTCTGTGCTATGGTGGACTTAGGCAGGCACAACTTTTAACCAGTTTTAAATGAACTTGAAATTATCTATGGACTTTAAGAAACTTGGTAAGAGTGTTTAGGTATGTATCACGTTGATGAGATGTTTGGATGTTGACCATCTTCGCTTTGATCTCTTCTAGCTTTTGGGTTGGCCTATCTCCTCTCGCCCCATCCCACCCCCCAGGCTACTGGTAAATGGGGCACTTTGTGAAATTAAATGCAAGCAAAGACCTTGATATAAGACCATTTGCAGTTCTACTGCAAGCTGAATTCTTCTTGGCTTTTTTTAAAAGAAAAAGCTTAAAAGGTCAAGTAATCCTCTGGGCTTCATGCTAAGATACGTAACCAATTCTGAATGTACTTGTAATCAAGTTCCAGTAATCTTTTCAACAATATGAAAAGAATGTCAGATCTTAGCATTCTTCTGGAGAAAGATGAGGGTAATATATTTTTTAATCATGGCATGGGAATGATATAAATGAATGAGTTGTCACATACGCAACTAACAAGGACAAACACTTTTTAAAAAATAAAAATAAAAAATTGGCTTTTCATCCAAAATCCCAAATCTTGTTCTCCTTCTCCTCATCTTTTAAAAAAGATAAGAGAGATCCTTAATCAGATCAAACAGCCTCTAACCCATCTAGAGAACATTGGAAAGCTATGAGAGCATAGGAACGCAGTTACATGCTCTCATTGTCTGGAGTATTAGAGAAAATATAAAACAATCAGGATTAAAAACCAGAAATATTTTAATCCATTATCTGGTCCCCTTTTAAAGACATCCATGTTGATGGCTATCATTACATAATGTAATAGGAATGTCCTCCATGTGTCCTTAGCCATTGGGAAGGGGTATTTTTTGCCTGTTTTGGCTCTTCTCTACCGTTCTATTGCAAGGCAAAAGTAGTTTCCCCTGGTAGTAATATTAGGAGAAAAAGCAAAACACTTAACAGCATGGAGACACTCCATTTTAAGGTTGATTCAACATAAATTCAGGAAGCGAGGACCTTTTTTAGAACCATTATTTATAAAAGAACTAACTGGACAAATCCTGATTCAGGATATAATCCAGGAACAGAAGGCTTACATGGGAATGTGCATTTTCAACAATACTACAGTATTACTTCTTGGAAGAGAGAAGGTAGTGAAGAAAGCTAAATAAGTAAAGGAGATGATTATACATTTGAGGTCTAGGCTGCAGTTCCAAGCAAAAGGACAAATGTTTGGAGTTATTTCAGCAAAGTAATCAACCAATCTGGATATTCCAAAAGGAAGCTAGGAAGTAATAGAAGCCCTTGTTAAATGGAATTCACTCTGCTTCATTTGGGACAGGTCATCGGTAGGCAGATAACACAGCCAATAAGCAAAAGAAACTCTGCCATGAGACTTACATTGTGGGGAGACATACCAGATGTTGCAGAGCTAGGGGATGTCCAACCCCTCCACTCTCTCACAATGGGTTATGGTTAAATGTGGTTAAATTAGGGAAAATGTGGTGGTTGTTATCCAGAATAGCCAGAGATAACTTATATCTGATTATAAAGTAACTGTAGACCGATAGTCAAATAGGATATGATGGAGACAATCTGGACCTGAAGTTGCCAATTGCTTTCAGACTAGCTGGACTGGAAACTGTATTTAATTGGGGTTGCTGTAAGAAAGTTTTGTACTTAAGGCAAATTATTCACTCAGGTCCCAGAGGACTTTCACATATCTTCTTGAATGAGGAAGAAGCCAACAGTGTAGTACACCAGTGTTGTACTACAACATTTGCCAGTAGTAGTAACACATTCAGTGTTGGAGGGCTTGGACATGCCTGGGATTTGCATGTAAACCATATGCTCTTCCAATCATTTATGAGCTAGATCTCACACTCAGCCTATACACGCACACACACATATGTGTAAATAGACCAGATGCAGAAAATAAATCCCTTATCTTTTTCATTTTCCTGTTCTTTCCAGAGTGATAAAGCAGAATTTGCTTCCAAAATTTCACAAGAGAAGACAGTTTTGATTCTCCTGGGTGGAATGTGGTGCTCATTAACTTACATAGTTACAAGATGGCCAGGGGGCATGTGTGAAAGTCATGGCTTTTATTGATCAACCCTCGCTTTCATTTGATTCTACCATTGCACTGCCATCCACAGCCGAACATCATGAAATAAGGGATCATAGAACAAAACCCTGACCGTCAACATTGAGATCCCGAAGGGAAGAGAGAAGCAACCTATGGACATTCAGGAACTGAACCAGCACCACTAGTTTCTACTGGAAGGGAAAGGCGAAACAAACTACAGCCAGCAGCATCTTATTTATTTCACCTTGGAGAGTTGATAATGTTCTTATCGCTGTATCCGAAACTCAGCAGTCTAGACATTTCACCTAATTGTCTCCTCCTGGTAAGCAGCAGCCCTGGTGACATTCCAAGATCTGACCTTTGCCCTAGGAGCCCCAAAACAAGGACTCTCAAGAATCCCATAGTGTTATGTATTAAAGATTTTTCTTTAAAAAGAGGCCACGGGGTCAAGCTACTGCCAGAGTTTTCAGTAATGATCTTTATCTAGCACACACTTTCCTCTCTATGGTTTTGATTTGTTATGCCACCACCAGCACCCTGCAAGGTTGTTAAGAGAGGCATTGCTCTCAGCTTCCAATTTCCAAGTAAAATTTATCACCAGAACTGATCGAAAGCTGGAGAGCAAAGCCAAGTATTTTCATTTTTACTTTGCTTGATATTTATATTTATTAGATTACAACATTATTCAGTTATCCCAAACAATGCTCCTTGTTGGTGATGCCCATGATAGAAGTTCTTTTCAGGATGGCTGAACTCTTCTCTTCCATGAAAAGAATTCTTCCAAAGCGAATTCCCATTCTCAGGGAATCTTTTCAATGCAATATAAGGCTAAATAAAAGAAAGGAATATACATATTTTATGTTATACAGTACTCATCATGAATTGATTCCAGAAGATGCGATGATTACCAAAAATGATGAGTACTGAACAAATGTTTCCCATAAGGAAAAATGTAGTGATTCTCATGGCAGCCAACACCAACAGGTTCTAGCTTGTACATTGAGTACCATACAAACAATGAGTACCAGGGCAATATTTTCCCATAAAATGCATTGAGTATGAAATTAAATAGTTTCAAAGCAGTTGAGTAACAAGGCACCACAGTACATGCATAAAAAAGCTAACTATATGCTACAGGCAAAAGTAATTTGTTACCAAAGTTGGAACAGGGTGTTTTTTGGATCAATTTTTAAAAGATTTTTATTATTTAAATATCCTAGTAATTTAAGAGATGAGAGAGAAATGTTGTTTTAGTTACCATGAGTGTTATGTTGGCATTCATGGGAAGAATGGAGGAAATAAAATAATGCAATCATTCTGCAAACTTTCTTTAAAGCTTACAAATCTCAGTAGAAACACATATTTTATCTTCACAAAAAGTTAGCATTACAGAAATTACATTCTGAATAATCCAGAGACTTTTAGAGGATTACCTTAGCAAATTTCCAGGACAAACCACAGACTCCAAAAGGAATCTGGCATTATCCTAAGATTCCATGGACCTTCTCATTGTTGGTAACATAAAACTCCCCCATCAGTTCTGTATCTTTAAACTACTATTAGAGTAGTTTTCTGATTGAATTCTTTCCTAATCTGACACATGTGATGGAAATTTTGTAGCTGCTATTTTCAGAGACTAAATAAGCCATATTTGACTTAACCCTCACCCATTTCTGCTTTAGCATGTAGGAACTAAGTGCTAGAAATGTGATAGTAAGACTACTGTAGACCAAACTAGACTAGATTAGACTAACTGGAAGGGGAGAGAGGGGAGGAGAGGAGAGGAGGGAAGGGAAGAGGAGAGGAGAGGAGAGGAGAGGAGGGAAGGGAAGGGAAGGGGAGAGGAGAGGAGAGGAGAGGAGAGGAGAGGAGAGGAGGGAAGGGAAGGGAAGGGAAGGGAAGAGGAGAGGAGAGGAGAGGAGAGGAGAGGAGAGGAGAGGAGGGAAGGGAAGGGAAGGGAAGGGAAGGGGAGGGGAGGGGAGAGGAGGGAAGGGAAGGGAAGGGAAGGGAAGAGGAGAGGAGAGGAGAGGAGAGGAGGGAAGGGAAGGGAAGAGGAGAGGAGAGGAGGGAAGGGAAGGGAAGGGAAGGGAAGAGAAGAGAAGAGAAGAGAAGAGAAGAGAAGAGAAGAGAAGAGAAGAGAAGAGAAGAGAAGAGAAGAGAAGAGAAGAGAAGAGAAGGAGGAGGAGGAGGAGCAGTTTATTTTGAAATAAGGGAAGAGGAAACTAACAGAACACTTATTAGAAAAGAAACATTCATTCTCCACACCTGCTGCTTTGCTACAGATCTCCCTTTTCTTCCCTAGGGAAGTTGGCTTGTTTTGCTCATCTGCTTCTCCTTTTCTTTGAGCAAGTGCACCAAATGTATGTGATTTATTACTTGTAATTATAACAATTTTTCAATCCATGAATGTGTTTTTCCATTCAAAACTAGTAGTAACCAACCATTTTGTAAAAAAAAAAAAAAAAGACCATGCCATATACAGATGCTATGAGGAGTATAAGGAAAGCAATAGATAAATCATGTCATTCTCCAAGAGTTTTGCATGCCCTTTGTATATCACAAATGTTATCTAAAGCTACAGATAGAATCCTATTTCCAGTTCAAAATCTTGTTAAGCTTCAGGCTGGTACTGTAAACAATCACACACATCTGAAACGTCACTACTTTAATCTGAAAAACAAACAATTAGAGCCTTTACTACTCCTAATTCTAAAGAAGCTTAGAATCCTGTATTAAGATATAATGAAAGTAAAAAATACCAAACTAATCAATGCCAAACAATCCCATGCTTTCATCTCTGTCAATGTCCAAAAGATTATCTTTTTTAATTGACTGAAGTCAAAACACTAAGAAGAAGGAATAAAAATTACTGTGTAATACTCATCCATATTAAAGAGAAATAAATTCTTGCACTTCCTTGTTCCATTTCTTATTTTATTTTGTGTGCATACAAGCAACTGAGGAAAATTTGAGAAAAATAAAGGGGGAAAAGGAGGAAGGGGGGGGGGAGGAAGGAAGGAAGGAAGGAAAAGGAAGGAAGGAAAGATCTAAACCAGAGGTCTCCAAACTTGGCAACTTTAAGACTTGTGGACTTTGTTAGGGATAACATTGTTTACCCTAACTGGTTTAGGTAAAATAATAAATATATTATCATGGTTTATAAGTTAAAGTGTCTGCAACTTTGAATATAGGAATGTAATTAAGGGAGTGATTGTGAAAGCACCATAAAAGAAGCAAGGAACATCAGCTTGCTCTCTCTGGCTTGATGATCCCTAATTACTGGATAGACTGAAGACTGTATTTTTCTCCTACTGGAAAGGGAGAGAGAAAGGACTGATTTGTAAGTGAACTGACATTGGATATTCTACACGGGCTTTTGCTAATTGAATATCCTTGAATGGACTGACTAAAATGATACATGACTAATGGACTATTATTTTGACTATGCTATAAACTCTAAATGGAATAAACTATATTTTGATAGCACAAGCGTATCTGTTATTTTTACTGTATGTTAACAAACATAACAAGCTTATATCACTCATTTATCTGTGTGCCTATCTGACTAACGCTGCACATTCTGTTTAGCTTGTCTCCTTAACCCTGGTTGGGGAACCCAGGCTTAACAGACTTCAACTCCCATGGATGGCTGGAGAATACTGGGAGCTGAAGTCTTAAAGTTGCCAAGTTTGAGGACCCCTGATCTAATCAATCCCTATAGGAGAGAGCTGGAAAACCATCATGTCACCTTTCTTTTTGAAGACTCTGAAGTTCAAGAAATAGAAATCAAGATGAAGCTGTCAGTCAGAAAAATGAAAAAATAAATAGCATACAAGTCCTGAGAAAGGAATGCCTCATATACAGGTGAAACTCAAAAAATTAGAATATGTGCCAAAGTTCATTTATTTCAGTAATGCAACTTAAAAGGTGAAACTAATATATGAGATAGACTCGTTACATGCAAAGCAAGATAGTTCAAGCTGTGATTTGTCATAATTGAGATGATTATGGCTTACAGTTCATGAAAACCCCAAATCCACAATCTCAGAAAATTAGAATAGTGTGAAAAGATTCAATATTCTAGGCTCAAAGTGTCCCACTCTAATCAGCTAATTAAGCCATAACACCTACAAAGGGTTCCTGAGCCTTTAAATGGTCTCAGTCTGGTTCAGTAGGAATCACAATAATGGGAAAGACTGCTGACCTGACAGTTGTGCAGAAAACCATCATTGACACACTCCATAAGGAGGGAAAGCCTCAAAATGTAATTGCAAACAAAGTTGGATGTTCCCAAAGTGCTGTATCAAAGCACATTAATAGAAAGTTATGTGGAAGGGAAAAGTGTGGAAGAAAAAGGTGCACAAGCAGCAGGGATGATCGCAGCCTGGAGAGGGTTGTCAGGAAAAGGCCATTCAAAAGTGTTGGGGACTTTCACAAGGAATGAACTGAGGCTGGAGTCAGTGCATCAAGAGACACAACACAGAGACTGATCCTGGACACGGGCTTCAAATGTCTCACTGAGGTTCCAATGTGCCAGCTGTGGCGGCGATCACCCCCGAGTGGACATTTGCAGGCATTGTGAGAAACGGGGGCACATCGCCAAGGTATGCCGGAATAAAAAACATGACAGCCAGCGATGACGAGATGGCAACCCCCAACGGTGAGAAAGCACCCCCACCAGAAACCGCGATCGCCGGACAGAGAACCACTGGAGCCGAGAAGGTCAGAACAGGCGACTCCAGGAGACAAGACAAAGGGAGGAAACACACCAGACTGTCGTCATCGGCCACTCCTCCACTAGCGACGCCAAGAAGGTATATGTGACGGTGGGGATAGAAGATCAGCCATACGACATGGAGGTGGACTCCGGGTCCTTCCTCTCAATGGTCTCCTGGTGCACACTCAAGCGCCTGGTTCTTACCATCCGCCGCCACGAACTGGAGGGCCAAACACTAACCCTCAAAGACTATCAGGGGAACCGAATCCCTGAGGCCACTTTAAGGTCACCTTCAAGGGCCACTTTAAGGTCACCTTCAAGGGCCACTTTAAGGTCACCTTCAAGGGCCACACAGAAGTGCTACCCCTGACGATCGTTGACCGAGATCGACTTAGCCTATTGGGACTACAGTGGTTCGCACTCCTGGGCATCGAAGTAACCGGCATACACCACATCAGAGAGGTGGACTGGGAAGTGGCACTCATGAGGGACTTTTGGGAAGTCTTCGATGACAGCCTAGGCAAGTACCGGGGGTCCCCTATCTCCTTTAACATAGACCCGAGCATTGCACCAATCCGCCTTAAGCCCAGGTGAGTGCCGTTTGCACTCAAGCCCAAGATTGATGAGCAGCTTGATAAGCTCATCGCGCAAGAGGTGCTGGAACCAATCGATCATGTCTGGTGGGAGACCTCAATTGTCACCCCCATCAAGCCAGATGGGTCTGTGAGAATTTGTGGTGACTACAAGGCCACCCTAAACCATGCGCTCCAACAAAGCTCCAACAAAGTGCATACCCTGTCCCAGTAGTCCAACATCTTCTGCACTCACTGGGGGGAGGCCAAATTTTCGCAAAGCTCGACCTGGCACAAGCCTACCAGCAGCTGCCGGTCGACGCTACAATAGCAGAAGCCCAAACCATCGTGACGCGCCGAGGGGCTTTCCGCTGCAACCGGCTCCAATTTGGAGTCAACGTAGCACCCAGGGTCTTCCAAAGCCTTATGGAAAGACTCCTCCGGGGAATAGAAGGGGTTGTGCCCTACTTTGACAATGTCTTGGTGGCCGCGAAAAATGAAAAACAACTAGAAGCCAGGTTGAGGGAGGTACTGCAGAAATTCAGAGACTCGGGACTTAAAGTCAAGAAAGAGAAGTGCCAACTACGGGCCGAGAGGGTCGAATTTCTAGGGTACCTCCTAGACAAACAAGGGATCCACCCCACAGAAAAGAAACTGAGAGCCATAAGGGAAGCACCTCGACCCAAAAACAAAACGGAATTACAGGCTTTCTTGGGACTGTTAAACTTTTACAATGTCTTCCTACCTCAAAAGGCGACCGTGACGGAACCGCTGCATAGGCTGTTAGATAAAACAGCCACCTGGACCTGGGGAGCATGGGAGGAGAGCACCTTCATCAACACAAAGAACCTGCTAACATCCGACGCAGTACTAATCCAATACAGCGAGACCCTGCCATTAACGGTAACTTGCGACGTGTCGCCATTTGGGATCGGCGCCATCCTCAGCCACCGGCTACCAGATGGGAGGGAATCACCCATCGCTTTCTCGTCAAGGACACTTTCAAAGCCAGAATGGAACTACAGCCAACTCGACAAAGAGGCCTTAGCAGTCATCACCGGCATCAAGAAATTTCACGAATACCTGACTTCTGGTTTCGCGTGGCTTCGGGGCAGCAGGAATTCGCGACAGCTCGCGATTCCTGCTGTGCTAGCCGTCGAGGTACCCCCGATCCAGATGGGTCAGGGGGATATGGCTGCCCTGTAGGGACAGCTGAAGAGAGAGGGGAGTCGGATAGGGAGGTGGGGGTGTCGCAGACCCCCCCCTTCTCCGGGAAAACCCCTTTTTCCCAAGGCGGTGGAGCGGCGGTCAGCAATGGCCGCCACGAAGAAGCCAGCAACCGGGTAAGAACTGTGCTGGAGGAAGTGTGAAGAGTGAAAGTTCTGTCTGAGCCGGGTCAAGTAACACCTTTTAAATTGCCTGGAATTGAGCTGCTTGAATTGCTGGAGGATACATTGTATCCCTAAGAAGAGTGAAAAGCGGCGGAGAAGCTGTTAAAGGGAACTTTTTTTTTTTTTTATTCTCCCACCCCACGGAAATAGCAGAAATATTTGGATATATTAGACATTGAAAGTGGATTGCTTTGAAAGTTAAAGCTAGAGACAAAGGGATTTTTGGACATTGAAAAATTTAAGAAATTGGAAAATCTTTGCTGGAGGTATGGATTTCTGATTATTTAAAATTGTCATTGCAAGTGGGAAGGGAGAAAAAAAATTGCAGCAGAAGCTGAAAAAGGAGGAGATTGTCTAGAACGTCTTTGTGGATCCCAAAGGAAGATATATGGTAATTGGACCTCTTTGATTAAAAATTAATCCAGAAAGAGAAAGAGAAGAAGGAAGAAAAGTATTAACTTTTGGAACTTTTTTTTTAATTGCTTTTGATTGTCTTTGATTAAAAATACTTGTGGTTGTTTTGGAAAAAGTTTCCCTTTTTATAATGGCATCGTTTGTGGATGAACTAGAGATTGAATATCAAAAATATAAAAAAGAAGATACTTTGGGCGCTTTGTTTCAATTCTTAGAAATGGCGTTATGTTCTGTTGAAAAGTTGATTACGCAGCAGAAGGACTGGGACAAGGAAGAAGAGGAAGAAGAAGCCATCTTTGATGAACAATGGGTCCCTTCCGGAGAGGAGGAGAAAAAGGATAAGAAAAAGGGGATTTTAAGAATTATAAAAACAACCAAAAGAGAGAAAAATGAGCGAAAAGATGGAGGCAAGGTTAGAAAGCAAAGGAAAAGGAGTAAGAAAAGCGAAGGGAAAAAGCAAAGGGGTAGAAAGGGCAAGGAGAAGAATAAGCAAGAGAGAAAGGGGGGGAGGAGAAGCCTTAATGGGGGGAAGCAAGACCTAAAGAAAAAAAGTCTATTTAGAGACAATGGGTGAATTTAATTTAGATTAAAAGAGGGATTCTGGAGGGTATATAAGAGTGTGTTTTTATATGTATATTTAGAACATAAAATTTATTATGTAATTTTAGAATCTTTTAAACAGAATCCCAAGAAAGATTGCTATATGTAGTATTTCTAAGTTAGGGTAATGAGTTATAGATGTTACTCCAATTGGTGTACAGGAGAAGTATAGTAAAAGAAAAAAAAGATGAATGGATAATTGGAAATAGAACAGACAAAGAATGTTGTTGAAAATGGTAATAAGATATGGAAGGATATATATGCTTTTTTTTTTTTTTTTGGATTTTGTATATTGATAAAAGGCAATAAAATTTTAATTAATAAATAATTTGGATGGAAAGGAGAAGTAGGGATAAGATATGAAGTTAATATTATATGAAATATTGATATTATAATCTGGAAATGTTATGCCTTATTGGTCTTTTATTATTATTTTTTCTTAGAAAAGAATTTATAAGCTGCTATGCCTTGATTCTTTGTGCATTGTTTTTATGAAACTGATAAAAATGGTTTTTATATATATATATAAAAAAGAAAATGATAATAAGATATGGAAGGAGATATGGGTTGAATATGATGTTTGAATTTGTGTCTGTGTGAAGAGTTTTAACCCGGGAACAGACAACCTTCAGAAAAGATCTTTTAGTTTTGTTTATGTTTTGTGTTTGTATGTTTGTGTATTGTGTTTATGGTAAAACTAACAAAATTTGTTTTTTATAAAAAAAAGGAAAAAAGAATCAGTAAAACCTTGGAGGAATGTTAGATGAGAATAATTTAAACAAGCCAGAAAGAAAAGAATATGATGACTATAAAATGGATAAATATGGAAGAGAAATGAAATTGAATAGGAGTAAAGAGAAATAATGAGAAATTTGCTGAAAGATATTTGTGTGTCCATATGGAGATGGGATAAATTGGAATTATGCTGTATAAAAATAATGTTTTGTTTGACTTGTAAGGATTTACAATGTTAAGAGGTTTTATGTGTTTATGTATTTAATGGTTAATGATGTGTTGTTTTATCTTTAAAATTAATAAAAATTTGTTTCAAAAAAAAAAAAAGAAATTTCACGAATACCTTTACTGTAGGACTTTTACAATCATCACGGATCACAAGCTGCTGCTAGGAATCCTGGTGGGAAACAAGGCCACACCGAACATTCTATCGCCAAGAATGACAAGGTGGTCCGAATTCCTAGCAGCATACAATTACCAGCTGATACACTGACCCGGCAAGGACATCGCCCATGCAGACGCCCTGAGCTGCTCACCCCTACCTGACCGGGAAGACGACCCAGCACCCACAATAGAGGTACTCCAAATAGAGACAATATCCAACCCACTCGTGACCGCACCAGACATTGGCAGAGAAACAAATAAAGGTAAGTGGCTGGTGTGAGTCTTGAGCTGGGTTGGAAAAGGGTGGCCAGAAGGGGACAAGGACGAACTATTCAGACCCTTCCGAAACAGACAAGCTGAACTCTTTACCGAGAAGGGCTGCATACTTTGGGGGGACCGAGTGGTAATTCCGGAAACATTACAGGAAAGGATATTGGGGATGTTGCATGAGGAGCACCCAGGGATGGTCAAAATGAAAAGCCTGGCCAGAAGCTATGCATGGTGGCCAGGAATGGACAACAGATCGAAACCTGGTTGGCCAAATGTAAGCAATGCCAAGAATCCAGACCTAACCCTCCCGCAGCCCCAACCCAAGAATGGGAAACACCCAGAGGCCCGTGGTCTAGGATTCACATAGACTTCGCTGGGCCAACCAAGGGACACATGTACCTTATCACAGTGGATGCTTACTCCAACTGGCTGGAGGTAAGCACCATGAAATCCACCACAACAGAGGCGGTAATCAAAAAACTGAGCAAACTGTTTGCCATGCACGGCCTACCAGATGTAATAGTATCAGACAACAGCACCCAATTTACTGTCCTAGCATTTGAGCAATTTCTGGCAGGACAAGGAATATACCATTATTAACCGCACCAGCAAATCTAGCGGCGAACGGATGAGCGGAACGCATGGTCCAATATACAAAGAAGGCCATCCAAAAAATAGGAGCAACCAATATGCAGGACAAAAATTAATAAAATGCTCCTCATTCAACATATCATACCTAGTGCAACCACAAATAGAAGCCCAGCAGAACTTATGATGAGTAGGAAACTGCGGTCAACCCTAGATAGAATGCATCCAACATACAACCCGGACAAACCCCCGGGTTCCTCAAGCAAACACATAACATTTAAAATAGGGGACACGGTATATGCGAAAAACCTGTCAGGAGAACCACTCTGGGTACCAGCAACAATCACCCAGATAACCGGCCCCTTATCATACCGATTAGAGACAAGAGATGGAAAAAGCTGGAAACAACACATCAACCAGCTCAGATCAAGGATAGCTGTCACCAACAACCAAACACCAGAGCAAGAAGCTAGGGGGGGGGGGAATCGGCAAGTGAGAAAGAAAGAACCAAAGGGAACCAACTAACACAAGCAGAACAACCCCCACCTAGCATAAATAAACCACAAATAAACTGATGCTACTCACCTGTAGACGTAGAACCCATGGAACATGAAACCCTGGAATCTTCACCGGGAAGGAGCAGCCAAACCAGTTCAACCAGTCTGAAAAGTTCCGGCGGGAACAATAGAAACGGCAGCTCAACCAACCCAGGTAGACCAGGAGGGAACTACCAAGAAAGGCCCAGCTCAACGTTCCAGGTGGTTCCATCCCAAGGAACCGGAGCGACAGAGAAGGTATCCGAACTGGTCGATGACCACGCCAGAACTGAACCACGCAGGTCAAGTAGGCAGGTACGATAGATAAAACCAAGAGGGGAGGGGTGTACGATATTAGCATACTCCAAACCTTCTTAACTGATTGGTCTGGACGGACAGCGACCTGATTGGTCGAAGGCTCAGCAGTGATTGGAGCATAAGGAATCTACCGCGATTGGCTGTGCCGATCGTGGGAGATTCAAAGCGCTGCCATTGGCTGCCGAGCCGCGAGCCAGCCCTCTATGAAGGGCTGCCGGGGCTCGCATTCTTCAGACTATTCTTATCTAAAATAAAGAGCTGAACTTACTAGATGGTCTCGTGTCTCCTTTGAACCAATCCAGCCCAGACCTAACAATCATAGCCATGGGATCACAGAAATCTAGGTATTCTTTCAAATCTTTCTACACTGTTGTAGAGCCTTCCGTAGAAATGTTTAAAAAGGGGAAGAGCATTGTGTCCACAGGATTGTCCCCAACTCCATCATTTTGACCGTAAGCAATATTTACTGTATCTTATAAGTGCCTTGGTGAGTGGCCAACTGAAAGTAGGCACTGTGGGAGCTAGGAATATTTCTCCAGTAATTTCCCACAGCCCCAATCTAGCGTAAATCACCCAGGGCCTACCAGCACAACAGATCTGCTTTCAAGTTACGTGAGATGTTGGTGGAAGATTTATTTATTTGTAGAAAGGGAACAGTTGAAGGCTAAAGATCCTGACATGATGGAACTACACCTCTTGCAATTTAGCATCTATTTATAAATCTCTTTTAATGGGCCAGTTCATCCTGCACTGAAAGCCTTATCCCTCTTTTCTCATACATGCTGAAAGTGAAAATAACAAACAAAATGGAAGAACGGAGAGAGTTGTAGCCTCAAGGACATTTCGTACCTGTCTCTGTTATGAAAAGAAGAATAAAAAAAAAATGTAATTGAAGGATAAGGTAAAGGTAAAGATAGTTGTTTTCGCTCCAGGGGGCAGTGCTCATCTCCATTACAAAGCCAAAGAGCCAGAGCTGTCCAAAGATGTCTCCATGGTCATGTGGCCGGCATGACTAAACGGCAAAGGCACACGGAACGCTGTTCCCTTCCCACCAAAGGGTCCTAATTTTCCTACTTGAATTTTTACATGCTTTCGAACTGCTAGGTTGGCAGAAGCTGGGACAAGTAACGGGAGCTCACTCCGTTATGCAACACTAGGGATTCAAACTGCCAAATTGCCAGTCTTTCTGATCAACAAGCCCAGCATCTTAGCCACTGAGCCACTGTGTCCCTGTTTGTTTTTTGGGGGTTTTTTTTGGGGGGGGGAGGGGGAGGTAGGACAAGCAAAATCACAAAATGTTAATGGGGATTTTCAGAATTACTGTATATAATCACAGGTCATATTTCCAAACAAATGTGATACCCTTTATTGACAAGGAGCAAGCAATTGTTGTAGGAAGCTGGTTGTGGGGGAAAGAGGGAAACCATCAGACAACATTTTCAGGCAAGGGGAGGGAAAGGAAAGAGCTTGAAATAGTTGCTTTGATTAGAGGAAGGCAAGTTGGTGGTTTGTTTCTTTCATAAAAAAGACCATTTTTATGTTTTAAGTGCCAGCATGAAATTATGGTTAGAATATTTTTCCCCAAAGAGAAACCCTTCAAGTGGATTGGATTACAGCTCCCATCAACCCTAGAAACCATCTGAAGAAACCCCCCCCCCGACAACCCCCTCTCTTCCCATCAGATTGTCAAGCCTTTTGCAACCAGCAACTTCAGGAAACAAGAACCATTTAAATTACTAAAAAGAACTTTATTGCTTGTAGGATAATTTTGAAAATCTGTCAAAGTAATTCCCCAGCTCAACTTATACCTAGTGTAATTAAGGTGGGATTGTTCTGAGTCTCTTTCTCATGCTTTTTCCTCCCCTGGGTTGAGATTTCTCTTTTGCAATGGCCCTATTTTTTTTCCCTTATGTTCACAAGACCTTCTAAACATTCCATCAAATTAGTTCACACAGCCTAAGGTAGATTTGTGTTGTGGGTCCTACATTATAAATGATGGTGCATAAAAAGCTACTCTATTTCAATTTACCTTGCTTTCTGTTTAAAAAAACTGTAATGTCCAAGATCTGCTCGAAATAAGAAGACCAGGAAAAAGACCTTGAAGCTGTCCATCTCTTCCAACTATAAAACAATATTTTGCTTGCTCAAAACAATTTGTTACATTAGTTATTTTGGCTTTTTATTTATTGATCCAGAGATGTAGTGGTTAAATTGTAGACTGCCCAGAATCTCCTGATTTGCAAGACGGGCGACTATATAAATTGGGCTAACAAATAAATGAATAAACAATCCTGGCTTAAGGAAACCCACATTTTTAATCCTCCTTAAACATGGAGTGGCTTGAGTGGCTTTGATCTGTTTGCTACACTTGGACCAGAATGACAGTTTAAAGTCCACATAACCTTCAATGAAAGAGGCTTTAATTCTGCAATGGACTGGTTAGGGATTTCTTATTGTTATTATGAGTGGTGTGCCCTATTCTTGGGTATAGAAGTGTGTGTTTGGGATAGAAATAAGTGGGTACAGGATGAAAAAGAACCTGCAACATACCGAACTAGTGGTAAAGCAGTGACTGATTATGGATATCAGCAGTGGTGGGATTCAAATGTTTTTACTACCGGTTCTGTGGGCGTGGCTAAGTGGGCGTGGCAGGGGAAGGATACTGTAAAATCTCCATTCCCTTCCCATCCCACTAACCTGCTTTCCAGCTCCGTCTTCCTCTGCAGGACAACAAAAGAAGACCCAGCCGATCAACTGGGACTCGAGAGGCAGAGAATAGATGGGGGCAGGGCCAGTCAGAAGTGGGATTTGCCTATTCTCCAAACTACTTAAAATTTCTGCTACCGGTTCTCCAGAACTGGTCAGAACTTGCTGAACACCCACTTCTGGATCTCAGGCTTCTTGTTAAGTCCTGAGCATGGGTGCAAGGAATGGAGACGAGACATTGAACTGTGACTTCAACTCTTTATTCGTGACTTCAGAACAGAGCAAAATACTTGGGCAGCAGCAGCTCTTTTATAGAGCTGGCTGCTGTCAAAACAACCAATGATTTGAGTTTACCACTCTAACAAGCGTCCAATCAGAGAGACCTGCTAACAGCCAATCGGACTGGCCAGAAACGACCAATCACGACTCGCTATTCGCAGGCCAATGAGAAGTGCAGGATTACGAGCCTGCTGTAAAAGTAAAGCTATTAGGGTTGTTACTAATGCGTTGGCTTAGTCCATAACACCCCTCCCCCCTGGGTTCCGTCTGAGGGGTGGGGTGACGTATTCTCGTAAGTAGGCAGTCGCTTCACCTGTCTGCTTGATCTGCGCTGTTCCACCGGTTTCTGTCCTGGCTCTGGTTCTGGTGGACTGCTTGCTGAGCTGGGTGGCAAAAACGGTCCCACTGTTTCGTTGAATGGCTCAGGGCTGCTCTCGCCAATGCTATCCTCCGGGTTCCCTGGATCTGTTTCCATCGTGGTGCTGTCACGCAGTGAGGCCACTCCCCGGCTCGGTTCTCCTTCTGGCGGTGAGTATCTCATGGTTGGTTGTGGGGAATGCTGGGTTTCGATTGTTAAATCATCTGTTATTTCTTTTTCGGCCCCCTCAACGTCCCTTCCCCCCTCCAGTTGGAGATTCAGGGGATGAGATGGGAGTACGTACTAGTCTGGGTTGAAGTTGGTCTATGTGGCGCTTCCACATTTTACCATCTGCAGTTTGTAGAAGATAGGATCGGGGTCCCATAAGTTGCGTTATGCTAGTGGGGACCCACAATGGGTCGCCTGAGAAGTTTTTCGCAAAAACGGGGTCACCTTCCTGGAATGATCGACACTTGCTGCTGGATCCCAAGGGTTGTTCAGGCGTGTAAGCAGGGTGGAGGTGATCGAGATGCGAGCGAAGTTTCCGGCCCATCAGGAGTTCAGCTGGGGTTCTGTTTGTGGTGCTGCTTGGGGTAATATGTTGGAGGAGAAGCATCCGGTTTATTTTGTCGTCAATGTCACTGTGGTCCATTTTGTGCAAAGTCTTTTTTACAAATTGAACCATTCGCTCAGCCCTACCATTGGTCGAAGGGTGAGCTGGTGATGTTAAGGCAGGGCGGATGCCCCGGTCTGCTAAGTACTATTCGAATGCTAGGGCAGTGAATTGGGGGCCATTATCAGAGACCAGGACATCCAGCAATCCGTGGGTAGCGAATAACTTATTCAGTTTTTTAATGACCGCCTCCATGGTGGTGCTTTTCATCTTGTGGACCTCAAGCCAGTTAGAATAGGCATCCATGGTTAGAAGGAAAGTGTCCTCTTGTGGGTCCCGCAAAATCAATGTGGATACGGGACCAGGGATCTCAAGGTGTTTACCACTGAGTTGGGGGTGTTTTTGGAGGAACAGAGTGAGTCTCCTGGCATTTGCTGCACGTTGCTACCCAGGTCTCTATCTGCTTGTCTAAACCAGGCCGCCATGCGTAACTCCTGGCCAATGCTTTCATCCGCACGATGCCTGGATGTCCATCGTGCAACATTTTTAAAACTTTATGTTGCAATTTCTCTGGAATTACAACTCTGTCTCCCCACAAGATGCAGCCCTTTGGGGAGAATAGTTCTGTCTGTCGATTTCTGAATGGCTTAAAAGTGTCGTTGGGTGCACTGTCCGGCCAACCCCATTCCACCCAGCTAAGGACTCATGCCAAAGAAGGGTCCTTTTTCGTTTCTGAGGTGATGTCTCGAGTGGTCAGCGGCGGCGATTTAAGAGTTTTGATTTGCAATATGGCTAGGGTTGGAGCTGGGTCATCTATGATGTCTGGTAGTAGAGAGTGGCTCAAAGCGTCAACGTGGGGAATGGTTTTCCCTGGGCGGTGTTGCAGTTGGTAATCGTAGGCGGCTAAAAATTCCGACCAACGTGTCATTCTTGGTGATAAGATGTGGGGAGTTGGTTTGTTTCCCACCAAAATACCAAGTAGCAGCTTGTGGTCTGTAACTATGGCAAAGGGCCTCTCATACACATATTCATGAAAATGTTTAATTGCGGATACAATGGCGAGAGTCTCTTTATCAAGTTGGCTATAGTTCCTTTCAGTTTTAGACAAAGTTCTCGAAAAGAACGCAATAGGTGCCTCATTACCATTTGGCAGGACATGGCTTAAAATGGCTCCCACTCCAAATGGTGAGGCGTCACAGGTAACCATTACATGTAACAGGTAACCGTTAAGGGTAGAGTCTCGTTGTATTGTATCAATACAGCATCGGAAGTTAAGAGGTCTTTTACTTGTTGAAATGCTCATTCTTCACGCCGTCCCCTGACCCAGAAAGCCTTTTTGTCGAGAAGTCTATGTAGGGGCTCGGCTACGGTTGCCTTCTGGGGCAAGAAGATGTTATAAAAGTTAATGAGTTCCAGGAAGGCTTGGAGGTCTGTCTTATTTCTAGGTCTTGGGGCCTTTTTGATTGCAGTTAGTTTTTTTCCAGTGGGGTGGATTCCCTGTCTGTCGAGAAGGTATCCCAGGAACTCCATTCTCTCCATACAAAGTTGACACTTGTCCCTTTTTACTTTCAGGCCAGCGTCTTTAAATTTTTGAAGAACCTTTCTGAGTCATTCTATTAATAACTCTTTAGTAGGGGCAGCTATTAAGACGTCGTCAAAATAAGGCACAATGCCTTTTATGCCTTGTAATAGTCTCTCCATCAAACTTTGGAAAATGCCCGGCGCCACGCTTACTCTGAATTGGAATCTATTGCACTTGAAGGCACCTCTATGTGTAACTATTGTCTGGGCTTCTGCAGTCGTCGCATCTACAGGTAGCTGTTGGTATGCCTGAGCTAAGTCCAGTTTCGCAAATATTTTTCCTCCACCCAGGGAGTGAAGAAGGTGTTGGACCATTGGTACTGGGTAAGCGCTCTGTTGAAGGGCATGATTTAGAGTGGCCTGGTAATCCCCACAAATTCTTAATGAGCCATCTGGCTTCATGGGCGTTACTATTGGAGTTTCCCAACGGGCATGGTCAATCGGTTCCAACACATCATGGGCTATTAATTTATCTAGCTGCTCATTGATCTTTGGCTTGAGGGCAAAAGACACCCGACGAGGCTTAAGATGAATGGGAGCTACATCGGGGTTGAGATTAAATGATATAGGGGTCCCCTTGTACTTGCCTAATGTTCCTGTGAACACGTCCTGGAATTCCTGGATGAGGGCCTCTTCCCAGTCACCGCTTCTGGTTTGGTGTATGCCAGCTAGTTCAATTCCGAGTGGGGCGAACCACTGTAACCCTAACAAACTGGGCCGGTCACGATCGACGACAGTCAGAGGAAGCGTCGCGGTGCGGTACTTGAAGGATACTTGGACGTGGCTGAAACCGACAACTGGAATTCTGTTTCCTGATAGTCTTTTAGGATGATTCTTTGAGTGCTGAGGTCCTGGCAACAGATGGCAGGGATCAGCTGTTTGAGGGTTTTCCAGGAGACCATCGATAAGGATGACCCCGAATCGACTTCCATCACACATGGTTGATTCTCAATATTGACCTTTATGAGGATCTTTCTTGCATCTAACGATGAAGCATGGCCGATAATAATAGTTTGTTGGGCCTCTTCTCATCTCGTTGAAGCGGCAGGTGCTCGATTTCTGTAGTAGTAGTGGTTGTTCCATTGGTGGTTCAGGTGGTCCCGATTCTCAGGAGGTTTGCCTGTCTCCCGACAGAGGTTGTTCTCCCTTCAGCTTGGACTGGACTCTCACTTGCTTCTGCAGACCTTTGCGATGTGGCCTCTTTTCCCACAGGAATGGCAGAGTGCGTCGAGGAATTTGCAGTCCGATTGCGGGTGGTTTGCCCCGCAACCAGCACATTGGCACGGGAGTCTCTGGTTCCTTTGCTCTCGTTCTGAGTGGAGCCAGTTGACCTACTCTTCCTCACTGTCTGAGGATGACTCGAGGTCTTCGTAATGGGCGGTAATAGCGTGCCTCTCAGAGGAGAGCGGACTATTGTTAGCGAGTTGGTGGTGCAGTGCATTCACTCGGCGCATTCGAGCGGCTGACTTCCTGGTTGCTTCTGCAGCAGTAGCGTCGGCGATGACATCTGCAAGGCTGATGTCTCCTTTTGCCATGAGTTTACTCTGTGCCGTGTGGTCATCTAAACCCAGAACTATGCGGTCTCTCAGGGCTTCCTTGAGGTTTGCAAAACCACAGAGGCCTCCTAGGTTCCGGAGGTCAGCTACAAAGTCCCCAACGCTCTCGTTCTTCCATTGGTCCCTCTGGTAAAACTCGTGTCTTCGTATCAGTGTAGGTACTGCGGGTGCGTAATGGGCTCATAGGATTGGCGCGAGGTTATCCCGATCCATAGTCTTTACTTCCGCTGGTTTGGCAAGTGCTTTAGCCATTTTGAAAATGGCGGGGCCGCATTGGATCAGGAACACCGCTCGTTTCTTGCCAGGTGTAGCATCTTTCAGATTGTTGGTCTCTAGGAACATCTGGAAACGGTCTATGTACAAGTCCTAGTCTTCATTTGCCGGATCAGATGGAGCGGGTGGTATGGTGCCGCTGGTCATTCTGCCGTTTGTTGCGTGTGCTCTTCAGCCACATGCTCTGTCTTGTTCGATGAGTACTTAGTCAGCTCTATCGTCTCCGCATCCCATCCTTGTCGCCAGTGTTAAGTCCTGAGCATGGGCGCAAGGAACAGAGACGAGACATTGAACTGTGACTTCAACTCTTTATTCGTGACTTCAGAACAGAGCAAATACTTGGGCAGCAGCAGCTCTTTTATAGAGCTGGCTGCTGTCAAAACAACCAATGATTTGAGTTTACCACTCTAACAAGCATCCAATCAGAGAGACCCGCTAATAGCCAATCGGACTGGCCAGAAACAACCAATCACGACTCGCTATTCGCGGGCCAATGAGAAGTGCAGGATTACGAGCCTGCTGTAAAAGTAAAGCTATTAGGGTTGTTATTAGGCGTTGGCTTAGTCCATAACACTTCTTCTAACAACCAAGCTTTCAGAGCTGTGGGGAAATGGTATGCAATTCATCCTCTAATGAACTGCTTGGATGCAGGGCAGGCTACTCAATTATATAACATAGTAATAGGTGTATTCTGGTATTATATAAAAACACTATACTACTACTAATAATTGTTCTACAACATTCTTTGGAACTGTTGATTATTTGTCTAACTCATGTCAGATCTTCAGTAGTGTCCATGTTCTGTTCCATGTTCACTTCTTTCATGGTCATTACATTTCTCAGATTAATGTTTCCAGATAAATTCCAATCAGATATTTTTTTTCATAAATGTTGCAGACAATTATTTCAAACAAAAGTGATGATCGCAAAGCTTTCCATGGCCAATTCTGCCCAATTCTTTTTAAAAGCCATTGGAAATGAACTAAAAACTTTTGCTTTCCTGTTCTCCCATGTTCAGATGATAAAACTGCTTTCTGTCAATCAAATCAGGAGGCAAACAAAAGAAATCTGTGAACCTGAATAATGACACATCTAAATATATAACTTAGTTTTGCTCTTCCTCCCATATGGAGAGGATTAACATTCTCTCCCTAGTGGGAAACAGCTTTATCTGGATCTGCTCTGGTGTCCATTCCAATCCATCCCTTTTAAAAACATGGCTCAAGGGGAAGTCACACCCAGTAGGGTTAATGAATGACTTGTGGGGATCATGAACTTAAGGGCCTTCAGAAGGTGTGGGAAAGACATAGAGCTGGCAGCAGAAGAGGGAAAGCGCGGTTGCCTTGAAAAGTGGAATCTTAGGACCTGAAGGTTGTGCATTTACATCAACTTCTCTTTCTGACCTTAAGTGGCCCCACTGGGATGTTGCTACCTATTTTAGCAGGACTTAATGCTTAGTCATAAATCCAGAGAGAAAGAGAGGAGGAGGAGGAGAAGGAGCAGGTGAAAGAGGAGGAGGGACAGAGGGAGATAGGAGAGAGATGTGTCTTGTAAATGCTGAAGTGTCAGCAAAAGCTCTTTAACTCCAGCTTCATAACTTGAGAAATATTTTATCACCCTTGTGGAGCTGAACCGCTGAAAATCAATAGGACTTGAGAGCCAGCTGTATTGATCGGTGAACTGGGATTGTATTGAAATATTCATGGCAGTGAGTGTGCTTGCATGTACATGCTGCACAGTGTGTGTGTGTGTGTGTGTGTGTGTGCCCATGCATGGGAATAGAAGATAGGAAGGCAAAGATGATGCATTTTAATTTAAAATAGATGGAGCTGATTGGGCTGCTTTGGACACTCTTTGAAAGATGGCTGATTCTCTTGCCTCCCAAACGGGGAGGAAACATTTGTGGTTTTGTTTTTGCTTCCTGAATTGGCAGAGGCATTAGAGCCTGGGTCTCTGTGTCTGCATGGGGGCGAAGAGGGAAGTCTGGGAGATCTGATAAAATTAGCACCACCCTCTCCTGGGACTTTGTGGTGCTGCTTTGTTTGTAAAGCCAATTTGGACCCCTGCCTCTTTGATCTTCACTTTCAGTATTTGAGCCAGGACGTTAATATCACTCATTTCACATGAGATTTGGGATTCAAGTTTCTTCAACATACTAAAAAGCAGCACATTAGACAGAGAATTGTTTGCTAGCTGACTTAGAATCTCAATACCCTTGATACTAATTTGATGTGAGGCATTTCACCAGATGTGTCTACCTGAGCAATGTTGGATTCACAGGAGAATTGCCTTGCTGCAGAGCCATATTAAATCCGGCTCCTCGTTCTTTTCTCCCTTGCATGCACTCACCTAAAAGCGACTCAGTGAAAAAGGTCCGTAATACCTTTCTACATAAAGATGTGAGACCTTAACAAGCATCTGAAGGCAAACCCCGGCACAGAACAAAACAATAAGTGTTAGGTGTGGGTGAGAGGGAGAAAACACAGAGAATATACCTCCTTTAAAAAAGACATGAAAGTAAAAATGTTTTTTAACTCAGGTACTGCAGGTGGATGAATTAATTGTATGTATGTAAGTAAATTCAGAGGAGGAAGCTTTCATCTGACAACGGGACCGACTCCAGGCCAAGCTGATGAGAAAAATTGGAGGCAAAGAGGGAATGAAAGCAGCCAAAATTGGTTCTTGTCATTAGGTGACCCCGTGAATAAACAATCGTCAGGAACTGCTGTGTTCTCCCAGTGGATGTGATTATTGCTACCATAACTTCTGCGTGGAGTGTTCAGCTCCATTGTATAGAGAGGTGCTCTTTGAATCAGTTCAGCCCACAGCTTGAGAACTTGAGTGCAAAACCTGACTTTAAAGATTCTGCATGCTAATGATATTTAGGGTTCTAGATATTAAACAGCACATAAAATAATAATTGCAAGGAAACTACATTAAATATGACTCATTATATTGACTCTGAGGCAGAGGTGGGATTCAAAATTTTTAACAACCGGTTCTGTGGGTGTGGCTTAGTTGGTAGGCATGGCTTGGTGGTCATGTGACTGGGTAGACATGGCTTGGTGGTCATGTGATTGGCTAGGTGTGGCCAACTCAATATCACTCACATTGAGGCATGCATCTCCTCGCCTGGCCTCTCATGACTATGGGGATGCTGCAACAGCCGTAAGTGTGAAAAACGGTCATAAGTCACTTTTTTCAGTGCCATTGTAACTTTGAATGGTCACTCCATACAAGCAAAGTATCAGCAAAGGAGGGGAAAAAAACCTCCAGAGAAGTTCCTGAGATCAGAAGTCCAGTCCTGCCAAGAATGTAATAAGGGTTAACGGAGAGGCAGTTTCTGTAAGCAACACCAGAATGTTTCCTTCCTGCCTTCTTTACAGGATTAGGCCAGGAATTTCTTCTAACAATTGGCTCTCCGAACTGCTTTGAATGTTAACAACCGGTTCTAGCGAATAGGTGCAAACTGGTAGAATCCCACTTCTGCGGGCCATAGATATATTATTTCCCTGTTCCCACACATCCTAACTTATTTTTAAAAGAACCAGATAAATTTCCTCCAAATTGTTTGCAGGCTGCCCCTCGGTGGACTTTGAGATGGTTTGGAGTCCTGCTTCTGATGGGTTAGACCAGTGATGGCTAACCTTTTCCACATTGCATGACAAAAGTGCACTCACATGCCTGCACCCATGATGCAATGTGTACGTGACTCCCCCTGACCCCTGAGCATGTGCGTGTGTGCACAACCCCCCTACTTTGTGCATGGCTTTGTGCATGCGCATGCAACCCTCCCACATGCCACACACCTCTGTGCATGTGCGTGCATCTCCCAAGCACACATCTCCCGCCGTGCATGCGTGGCAGATACCTGAAATCAGCTGGCAGGTGGGGGCACGCATGCATGTACAATGGGGCTCTTCCGGATGACCTCTCATGTGCCAGCAGAAGCGGTTCTGTGTGCCACTTCCGGTATGCCATAGGTTCACCATCACAGGGTTAGACCAAGGACATCCAATATTTTTAGGCTGAAGGTTTCCCTGGGCCTTGAAAGCTGGACCAGCATCAAAAGTTCTGTTTTGTTTCATTTAATGGAAATTCGATCCAGTGAATATGCTGGCATCCCTTTGCATTTAATGATTTTCTTCTTTTTTCCACTTTCAAAATGAGCATTCAGTTATATAAGATACAAAAAAGATTTTGCATCTTTTAAGCTTGTAAAAGTTGCTGTATGGTTGTCTCTTGGTTAATTGCCTCTATTGGTTTCCCTATGCTGTCCCAGTGAGAAAATCTTCAGAATGTCTCTTAGCCCATAAAGTTCAGTAATTCTCCCTTTAAGCTATTCATCACTATTCTTTTGAAACTTAAAGCTTCCCATGACTGCTCTAAGGCCGAGAGTTAATTCCTGGCCCAAGTTCAGGCTGACTTTGTGCTATGGTGAGACTAGAACTCACAGTCTTTCAGCCTTAACTACCACACCAAACTGGTTCTCAATTCAGCATAGTGCCAGTAATTCAGAATTCCTGTGTCATCCTTTCCTTCCCTAAACTCCCAAGAGCAACATCTATTTTTCACCCGGCATTCTGTCTTGGGAAAGTAACTTGAATCTGATCAGCCAGACCTAGATCTTTGCAAATTATTTATTTTTTTAAAAAAATTACCTCCTATCAAAAGCAAAGCAACACACTGAATGCAAGTAGCAACTCACAAATCTGAATGGTAAGGCAATCAGCTATGAAAAAAGTGCTTTCAACCTAATTCCAGTACTTGCAATATTTCCTCAAAGTACTCTCATAGAAGTCCAATATATTTACTAAGGTGTGGTAATTTATATGTTTTGAGCTTTTAATGGTATATTATATAAACCATTATGAATTCATCAGGCTGAAATGTAATATAGCTAGACCGAATATGACTACCACCAGATATTCTGCTTTTATGTTTTTCCTGAACTAATTCAGGCAGTATATACTATGATAAATGACAAATAAATATATGTTGAGTTAATCTTATAAAGTACAACAGGGTGCAAACAATGGTGGTAGGATATTCCTATAAAGTTTATATACTGTCTATATAGAATAAAAAAGTTGGAAGGGACCTTGCAGGTCTTCTAGTCCAACCCCCACTCAAGCAGGAGACCATATACTATTTCAGACAAGTGGCTGTCCAGTTTCTTCTTAAAAGCCTCCAGTGATGGAACAACCACAACTTCTAAAGGCAAGTTATTCCATTGATTGATTGCTCTCAATGTTAGGAAATTTCTCCTTTGTTCTAGGTTGCTTCTCTCCTTGATTAGTTACCATCCATTGTTTCTTGTCTTGCCTTCTGATACTTTGAAAAATAGGTTGGCCCCCTCTTTGAGGCAGCCCCTCAAATATTGGAACATTGCTATCATGTCACCCCTAGTCCTTCTTTTCTTTAAACTAACCATACCCAATTCCTACAATTGTTCTTCATAGGTTTTAGCCTCTGGCCGCCTAATCATCCTTGTTACTTTTCACTGCTCTCTTTCCAGAGTCTCAACATCTTTTTTCATATTGTGGCAACCCAAACTGGATGCAAATATTCCAAGTGTGATTGTACTTTGTAAAGAGGTACTAATCCTTCACGTGATCTTGATTCTATCCTTCTGCTAATGCAGCCTTCAATTACGTTCACTTTTTTTGGCTGCTATTGCACATTACTAGCTCATATTTAAGTGATTGTCCACTAGGATTCCAAGATCCCTCTCACAGTTACACAAAGTAAAGTAGCCCATGGAAAATTTAAAATTATTTCAAAAAATCCAACATGGGCAATCTGTGGCCTCAATTTAGCTCCCAAATCCCATCTTTCAGCATATAGGACTCTGAATCATGCCTTCAAAATCTGACAATGTTGTGTCATTTTTTTACGCTTCTTAAGCAACTAAAAAACAATTGGTATCATATGATCGGTATGTTTCTGTACATACATGTTACTTAATATCCCTTTCTCTTTCAACGTTCTCAACTGTTTACTTTCATGTCCAAGATTCTGATTTCATGAGCCATATCTCCATGCACAAGACATACAGAATTTTTTGGCACTTATGGCATATCTTTTGAAATTCACGTGTTTCTCTTTTGCAGTGGGAAGAGGTAATAGAGAGGTAATAGAGAGGCTTTTCCAATCTTTGAAAAGTGCAAACACCCAACACTTCCTCAGAGTGATGCTGAATTGTATTAATAAGTGGTTTAACTCCTGCCCAAAAAATTATATCTAGATGAAAACAGCTAGCATATGGCATAAAATGTACTACACTATATAAATGCTAGTCCTATGTCTAAATAACAACTGTAGCTAGGACAGCAGGAGCATTTCTACAACTGTATTATCACTAAGCAAATGTGTTTTATCTTAACAAGGTGTTGTCCTTGTTATGTGCTAGAATCTGCAAATATATCAAATGTTCCTGCCTTTTTCCAGGTAGGCATAACTGCAGACACAGATGGAGACACAGTTCTGAAATCTGGGGAAGAAGGAGATCGGATTTTATTCATTGTCCCAAAGGTGTTTTTCCAAAAGGCAACTGGACTTTCTTGGTTTCTTTTTTTCCCCTTTAAAATGTTACATTTCTCATCCAAGAAGTTTCTTCGATTCTTCTTGGACAAGAAACAAAATATTTTCAAGGAAAAAAACCCCCAAGAAAGTCCAATTGCCTTTTGGAAAAACAACTTTGGGACAACCATGAACTGGATGGTTGAGAATCTCCATGGAGGATTTATCCATTTTTTCAATGTTAGGTGAGAATCAAAGAGATTTGTTGATGATATTCAAATCCTATCAATGAGTTATTAGTGATATTTACCCTACCAAAACATTAATAACTGAACAATGCAATAAGAAAAGTTATTGAATCTAACAATGCAACAAAATCATTTCTGCATTATTGTTCTTTATTAATGGATTCCTTTGAAACATTATTCTGTTCTAAAATAATTTACAAATTGGTGTATGAAGCCATCCCCATACTCAAGCTTGTAATATAAACTACATGATGCACATGGAAATTTTAACTGCAGGTTTATTTGTTTGTCTTTTTAATCTCATGATCCACTGCCAAGAAAATATTCAAAGATGGATGTCTTTGGATTAGCAGACAGATTGGGGCAAAGCAAGAACATGGGAATGTCCTTCATTGAATTTCAACATAAGGCAGGTTACATGACTTAAAACTCTCTCCATTAGCAAAATCTGCTGCCTAAAGTCATTCACTTAGAAGAAGAAGCTGAGCTGGAAGGCAGAGTTAAAAGTGTCACCAGTTTGGAGTCATTGCATTGCCAAAAAAGATCTAAGTCCACCCCCCATGAATTCTGTTGACCCTTATCTAGTGTAAATTTGGCTTTGACCATTAGTTACCTAGATTTTATATCAGAGTTAGCAATAACATCTCTTCTGTGCTTTGCACTCAGTGAATACTCCTGGTTATTTGCACCTGACTTTTACACAGTTTATACAATGGAAGAACTAAACTTGAATATATACCAGAGTTACAAATGACAGAATTCTACCCAGAAATGTGTTTGGATGTTGTCTAACATAACAATAACTATTCCAAATTCCAATCCGAAAGATGGAGGGGAGGGGATAAAACCATGAGCTCAAGACCTGTATAAAGAGGTTGTGACAACTCCTTAAAAGATCCTGAAAAAATATGAGGGAAACACCATTGTTTACAGTTAGAGAGAAATATAAAATCTTTATTAGAAGAATTCACATGCAATAGCCAACAAATGCCATTTGTAGACACATCATTCTACAAATCCTAAAACAGCCTCAGTCCTGAAAAATCTGAGGACAGTGTGGGTCACTCCATCCAACTTCTTTCTGCTAGCACAAGACAGTCTGCCAAATGCTCCAATCTGAACAGTTCCTGGAAACCTTGGGAAGTTGACAGAAATATACCAGCAGGATACTCCTGACACTGCATTGCTGCAGTAATTTCTTTGTCTTTAAAATGCCATATAATTGCTAATGTAATTAGTGATGTATACAGAGGGGGCCTGTGCAATTACCAAGTCCTAAGATCAAGTAATTAATGTTCTGTCAACAAAACAGCAACTGTTTCATTAACAACTGCCTGGATCTGAGCAGCAGATATAATCAAAGACAAATCCAACCGTCCAGGACATTAGCCAGTCTGTTAATTGTTGCTGGAATATGCACTGAAGATTTAAATCAAGCAGAAAGTTAAATCCTTTCAGGTGAATGCTAGCAGTGTAGGATATGGGTTTTTTTAAAAAAATAAAAAATCATAGAATGGATCTGGGCTATCCTAAAGTTTAGTCCCTCCTTTTGTTTCTCTTCAGCTTTGAATAAGAACTTCCTCTGACAAAACATTTTATTTGATTTAGAGCACCTCTGTCATTGTTGACACATTCACACTGAAGAGAATGCAAAAATTCTACAGCATTATAGAAGCAAATTTAATCAGGGGGAAATTCTATCTTAAGCTTCTTTCGAGTCTCCTGGTCTCTTGTGAGCAGGCTTAACCAGGAGTTTGCGGAATTTGCTGCCTTGGACTATAAGGCAATGGAAGATCTGTTCCACTTCCTGATGTGAAGAATCAGGCACATTTAGTGAAGTTACAATAGCACTGAAAAAAATTCTCACTTAGCAACACAAATATTGGGCTCAATTGCTTGAAAATCAAGGATTATCCGTATTCTGATAGATAATGTCCCTTTCTGAAAACAATTCTTCCAAATCATGTGTATCAGGATTTATAGGTTCTAGTTGAACATACATAATTAGCCCAACTTCCAAGGCTGTCCTAGTTTCTTTAATGATCTCCAACTAACTGCTCATAAATATTCTTGTCTTCTGTAAATATAACTGATACTGTTAGGGAAGAGGGTCTCATGCATTTCCATTAGTTTTCCTTTAATGCAATAAAAAAGAAATTGCATTTGAGATTTCTTTCAAAGGATAGAATTTCAGAGAACTTCTCAAGGGTGAAACACAAACCCTAACCTCAATCTCAGTTTTTGCTCAGGAAGCATCTCTAGCTAACAGGGTTAAGAGAGATGAATTAAACTATATGGTTGATAAAGTAATTCCACAGTTATTGTGACTCAGCTAATCATGTCAAATATTGAGATACAAAAATACATTGTGGTGGCATTTGTATGGCAATGTCAACTCAGGTTGGTCATTATTTAGGGTCATTGAGATTTGTCCTAGATGCCACTGCTTTCCAAGGACCCTTCAGTCAGGAAGGAATGCCATTCATGATACTTATCCAGTAACAGTGTCATTGTCACCATTAAAGAAGAAACTTTGCCCTTGAGAATTTGTTGAAAGATTTCTCCTTCCCTGGAGAAATTTGTCAACGTCATCTAGTCAATATCTCTGCTTACAAATCTGATGGGGTTTGAAAGGCCATTTGTGTTTAGCTTTTTTCAACTTACTAGGACTGGATAATATTATCTTCAATTTGATGAATTGCTGTAGAAACAAAGAGGATTTCATTAAAAATTACATGAGTGGAAACTGGTGTTCTTTTGCACTTTGTGATGAGGTTAGAGGAATGTGTAGACTTTGATTATATGCAGCCTCCATGCTTCCCCCTGGATCAATCAAGTCCCATGTGAAGATCTCCAGAGGAATACTTCCTACATAGCTTCATCACTAGTGGTACAATTGGACATAGATCAGTGTTCCTTTTGTTCTAGAAAAATCATTAATGAAATTGTTTCTCCCCAGGAGAAATTCATGGACATTATTCCTTAAGTATTTTGTGTTCACAAATTGGAGAATTTCCAAGGGTCACTTTATGTCCAGCCATAATCTTGTGTTTCATTGTACAATTTATTTTCTAGTTATCAGCATTATGTCTTGACTTCTTAGACTCAATTAAATCCCAGCATAGGAAATATGTATCCAAAAAGAAAAAGAAAACAACAACCCAAAACAATAGAATCTATTATGGTAACAATAAATTTGGAATCTGTCCTTCTCTCTCCAACCTTCTTTTAAATACTAAGTCCTGTTAAATAATAAACAATACCCAAAGATTGAAATGGAGACGAAGAGACAAAGAGACCCAAGAGAAAATCTGTAATATAAATAAACTGAAAGAACTCTCAAATAAGAGATCTGGTTTTTCCCCCTCTTTACCCTTCAGTGTGTCACTTATAAGAGACAATTATTAAAGAGCAGCGGAAATTATGTTTAATATACTCTTTCACTTCAACCTTTGAAGTCAACTGCTTAAGGATTCATTTGCTTTGTCATCAAGGCATACAAACAAAAAGAGTTGATTGTCTTACTGCCCTTCCTCCTCCCTAAAGCTTGTGAGACAAAAATGTTCCTAAAAGCTCTGATGTTTTCTAAAAGCATGATAAGCCTTATCTGGAGTTCAAAACAACATGAACTTTAGGGAACCTGAGACATTTGTTTTGCAATCTAGAATCTTATCAGACTGTGGCCCATTCAGAACAGGGCTGTGGAAGTGGCAGGCATGCACGCACACAGCTCCACTTGCGTACGTGGTGGACGAGCATACACGCAGCCAGCATATGTGTGAGCAGCCAGCATATGTGCCCGTCGTTTGTGCAAATGGAGCGATGCATGTATGCCCACCACTCGCACAGAACCATCTCCTCTCTTCTTTCCCCACCACCGGTCCACAAAGCCGGAAAGCTGCAGTAGCTTTCATTTCTTTTCAGTCAAAGATCTCATTAGTATCTTCCCCACTTCCAACTTTGGGGGGCTGTTTCCTACAATGATGTTCTTTGTTGCACGGTAGAATTCTGAAATGTGTTCCTGACTACTGTGTTTGATCTGGGACATGCCATAGAGTAGATTAGGGAAAATTTGTCCTAAAGTAGTGGACTAGATTAAGGAGAGGTTGTCATGAAGGAAAACTATCAAGGTAATTTCCACAAGAATATTGAGAAGAGAAGGTTCAGAAGAGGGCAACAAAGATGAAACAGGGACTTGAGGACAGAGTCTATAAAAACTGAAGTGAAGTCATTTGAAATGTTCAGTATGAAGACTTATGGGAGATATTATAAATATGTTCAAGCATGCAAAGTAAAGCTGTCCAGAAGACAATCATGACCATATAAACTTGGATATAAAAAACAATGGATGTAATTTGTATTACCCAGATTTTTCTTAAATATAAGGTAGGAGGGAACTTGTGGAGCATAAGATCTATATAACAGTGAAATTGTCTACCACAGAATTTGTCAGTTCTCCATCTCTGGAAGATTTTAAGAAAAGATTGAAGAGCCACCTTTTCTGGATGACTTCAAATGGCATTCCTGCATCTACCAGAGGACTGGGCTAGACTACCTATTTGGTCCTTTCCAGTTCTACAATTTTATACTTCTATGAAAAGATAAATTGTGACTAGATGGGTGGAGGAAGGATGGATTAGAACTATTTGCCTGACCTTGAATGAGTTAAAAAGCATTTCAAACTCCAAAGATTTTTTTTCTAGATTTGAATATTGTTCTACATTCCAGCACACATTACCTGTCTAAAATGGAAGAGAGGTAAGATCCTTCTCAGCATTGCTTCCTGGTCTTTAGGTAGACATTGCGTTTGTGTGTGTGTGTGTGTGTGTAATATCACATGCTCTGTCCTAATGTTTAGCCTGTGAACTAAAGTTACTTCCCACTACACATTTCAACTTGGAATAGGATTTTGTTTTGTTTTTTATTTTGCTCCTACCTTTAATCGAGTCAGATAGAATGCTGATTACTACAGAAAAATTGTACAATGAAACACAAGATTATGGCTGCACATAAAGAGACCTCAAATTTGTTCTGAGAATATTCACCCATTCACTCAAAGAACATAGATTCATAGGGACTTGGAGGTCCCTTAAACCTCCAGACTTCCTGAATACAAGCTAATCTTGCTCCACCTCTGTAAAATGGAGATCTAATGTTTCAGATTCAGAGTTAATATCCCGATAAAATAACTGAAACAACCCACTGCATCTCTCTGCCCCTCTTTGTTGACATGTGGGGACACACACACACACACACACACACACACACACACACACACACACGGCTCTAAGAGTTTGTTTTGGTCAGACTTGCATTCCACATTAATCAGTGGTGAAACAGTAGCCTCTCTTCCAGCCACTTAAGGGGTGTAGCAAGGGAATTGAGAAAGTAGTTCAAATATTTAACTCAGTGACAATCTACAGCTGCTGGGAAGCAGAGAATCTGAGAGCCTCTAATCACAGCAAGCAATGGATGTGGAAGTGTCTCATTAGCTCTGCTGGCAGGACTAGATTAAACTGACAGATGAGGGGCTGTTGAGGAAGGGTGCAGACAGAAAGGGCATGAAACACCTAGCCATACAAGCTAAAAGACATTTGGGAAAAGCTACCTTCCATAACCTCTGTCCCACTCCCACTAGAGATTATCTAGGAGTATGACCAATGCTGCTTCCTTCCCATTCCTAAAACTGAATCCTGTTTGAAAAGGGTCCCAATAATCTGGGACACTTTATGTGGAGTCCCTATAACAATTATTTCTTGTGTAGCTCTCATTGTCCAATATCTCAGAACTACTCCAGCAGTTCTCCTTGGTGCTCCTCTGCCTCTCGTGAGTCCAATATCTGAAATAAATAGTAGGTTTTAACGAGAAATGTGTTAAATTTCTTTAAAAAAGAAATTAGTCAGCTATTTGTCTGAAATAGTATAGGGTCTCCTACTTGAACAAAGGGTTGGACTAAAAGACCTCCAAGATCCCTTTCAACTCTGTTATTCTGTTTTCTGTCATCCTCTGAAACTGCTGGTTGGCCAACTTCTCAATTACCTTCCCACCCAAAAAGAGAAGTTAGATGCTGGGTCAAAGTTGTTCATTATGGTGGATCCAGCAAGACCTCTTGAAGAGGCAGAAGAATAATGTTCTCACTAAAGAAAAAATTGAGTGCCACTAGAATCCACCCACACAACACAATCCTTGGCAGCTTTAGTTAGACAGAAAAGGCATGGATCTAGAGATCAGATGGCTGAGCTCACAATCCCAAGGACCATGTCCACTTCCTCAGGCCCAACAGGTTGAAATTGTTCCTAGATAACCGGGCAAGACTCTGCCTGGGACTGCAAAAAAAAAACTCCAGCATCCAACTGAGAATGAATTCAGGTGACTTTATCGCTCATTCTTGTTTTAAAAGGAATTGGAAATCTCAAAGGATTCATCAGCAATTTTGATTATATATGACAGTGTGTATGTTTAGTTTTCCTTTTTCCCTCCTTATTGTTATGCAAAACTGACTTAAATGTGACTAATTCAATAATACAGCACCAATGCATATATAAGAATAATTTTCATTAACAGATGTTCCAGTATATATTTTTTCCTTTCCTTTTTCTTTTTCCATTCTCCTTCTTGTTGTGTAAAATAAAATAAAATTAAAAAGTAAACATTGAAAGTTAGAAATATCTTCATGGGTTTCCCCCACGCTCATTTGGGGGTGATTAGAAAACCTGGAATAAAGCCATAATTGAAACTGGCAAAGAACAAATATTTTTTCCCAGTAAAAATCTCACATAGTTTCCCCCATTAAAAAAATATTTTACCACCAAAAAAAAATAAATAATAATGTCTATTTACAAGGACTGTTGGGCCTCTTCCCTCCCCTCCCCAATTGTGGGTTGGCAAGTCGCTCGACTGATTCACTGGGCTAGAATGAACCTGCAGTTCAACGGAAAACAAATTTACTTTGGAATAAATCTGTTGGCTTTGGAACACAAAATGTTTAACCTGGTCACTACAATATCCCCTTTTATAGGTGGTGCAATGTATTTAATATTCAATCCATGGATTGAATTCCCACTGCTACTTAATGTACAGGTAGTCTTTTATTTACAATCATTCATTTAGTGACCAAAGTTTACAATGGTACTGAAAAAACATCTTCACACTTATAACGTCATTATGTCTTTATGGTCACATGATAAAAATTTTGGACATTTGGATGATCACTATTTATCACTTGACTCATGGGCTTGACTCACTTGACAACTGCCTCGCTTAGTGATGGAAGTTCCAGTCCCAATTGTGGTCCTAAATTGAGAATTATTTGTACTGAAAAAATACCTAAGATTACTAACCAAGCCAAGTATCTTGTCTGATAGATTGGATGAAGTTAGATCCCATGGAACTTCAACTTCAGAACCTCTGCTTCTTTGTTTGCACGTAAATTTGTTTATGTGAGCAGGTAAAGAGGAAGCATTCTGTTTTAATTGGGCACACACAAACACACACCACACACACAAACACACACATACTGCATGACCTTAGCTAAAAGGATGAGAACCGATTCAGCTATTTCAAAATATTTCTGCTTAAGACAGCTGCAACAAACATCATTTCTCATGTCCTGCAACCACTCCCACATGACTTCAACCAAGCATTCCAAGTTAAAATCCACATATCTGAAAGTTTGGAATATAGAATTATATCCTAAAACCTTAATTAGACTAGAAAGTTGGAAAGTGCTACAGAGTTGGATTCATTAACTAACCTTTTCCAAGTTTATGATTTCATTATTCAGCATGTCTGCTTAGACCTAAAATTAATTGTATTCTTAAAATACAATCGGGGTCATTGTGCCCTTCTCCTCTTTTCCTAGCGAAACCCTACAATTTTGTAGGAAGATATTTCAAAGAATTCTGGGGGTTGAAGTCCATAGATCTGTAGATTCCCAGTTCAGAAAAACTGTTGTAAGCTATAGTGGGAATAGATCCTTTGCCATATCAAAATGGATGTGTGCATCTGTTACATAGCTGACTAGTTCAATCCATAGTATATAATTGATCCCAACAAATCATAACTGGACAACTCTATTCTATTCAGGTCCATATTTATGAATAGCGCATTATTAAATACAAGTACTCAACTTGGGAAAAGGTAAAGGTTCCACTCGCACATATGTGCTAGTCGTTTCCGGCTCTAGGGGATGGTGCTCATCTCTGTTACAAAGCCAAAGAGCCATTGCTACCCAAAGACATTTCCATGGTCATGTGGCCGGCATGACAAAACACTGAAGGCACATGGAACACCTTCCCACCAAAGGGGTCCCTATTTTTATACTTGCATTTTTACGTGCTTTCAAACTGCTAGGTTGGCAGAAGCTGGGACAAATAACGGGAGCTCACTCCATTATGCGGCGCTAGGAATTCGAACCGCCGAACTGCAGACCTTTCTGATTGACAAACTCAGCGTCTTAGCCACTGAGCCACCACGTCCCATTTTCAATTTACAACAGTTTATTTAGTGACCATTCACAGTTATGATGATACTGAAAAAAGTGACATGTCCGTTTTCACATTTATGACCATTATAGCATCCCCATGATCATGTGATCAAAATTTGGATGCTGGGCAAATGCTTGACAATTCAAGTGTCCTGGGGTCATGCAATCACCTTTTGCAATCTTCTGACAAGCAAAGTTAATGGAGAAGCCAGATTCACCTGTTACTAACTTCACAACTGCACTGATTCACTAAACACCTTTGGCAAGGAAGGTTGCAGAATGGGGCAAAATTCACTTGACAAATGTTTCAGCCACAGAAATTTTGGGCTCAGTTGTGATCATAAGTCAAGGACTATCTGGAGCAGTGGTGGAGGTGAGGGGCTGATATCAGTAATGGTGAAAATGAAGCCAATAGAGGTTACAGCATGCCTTTCTTTTCCCTGCCTGCTTTTTTTCCTCTTTTTGAGAAAAAGGGGGAGAAAAAAAATCTTTTCTTTCTTATTTTGATTTTTAAAACATTGAGCATAATAACAGGGTAAGTATCACAGCTTTTGATTCCTGATAGTGAGTTTAATTTGTCTAATTTAATGAAGAAAGAGAATATTCCTGCAACCACAATATCTTAAAATATACATCCACTTATGAAGTCACTTTCCTGGCATTAATTTGACTTTTTTGTGTATGTGAAAAGGGGGACCATGAACTTTAACAACAATCATTGTGGGAAAACACTAATGTTTTTATTCCCCTGGGAAAAAAAACACAGTTACCCTCACTGGGTGCACAGAAATTTGAATTTCACCTTAAAATACAGGTACATATATAAATAGTATATTGTAAAAAAAAAAAAACAATGTGATTTATAAATTTTATAGGCATATTATCAACATTATGGGACTTGGATAGAGATGGTTACAATGACAGCAACAAAAGATGATTGAGAAGGCTTTAGGAAAGTTAAAACGTTTTATAAAACAGTGCTTATCAACAATCAACACATCAAAAGGGGGAGCGATGGATTTTGGATTCAAGACACGCTTTGAGAATTTCAAGAGACGGTGCCCCAATTCCTAGATCCACATAAGTTCTGAAGCTCTGAAGCAGGCACATATGGGAATCTTGTGCAGATTAAGTTTTTCCGTTTATTCTAATGGTGGGACTTTTGCTCATATGCTACTATTGGCATGTCCAGAAACTATCCCTCCATCAAAATGGAGATGTCTTTAGTGAACGAAATCTTCACTTCATACCAAGCCCATGAAACCAGTGATTTTCCAAAAAGCTTTTCCGCATTTCTGCTCCTACACCGTATTTAGAATATGCAGATAACTCATCACCTCTATGCGTACAAATGAAACTCAATGACGTTTGATATTCCGAGATGAACATGGATGATTCCAGATAAATGTTATAATTGTCCCCAATGAAAAACATATTTGCCAATGTAAAGTTACGGGAGCCAATCTAGGTCGGTCACCAAGACCACAAGTTTAGTCTTCCAAGATTTCAGACTTGTGCTGATGTCTATCCTCAGGCGACGTCTCTCTACCAGAATGTTAGAAGGAGAGAGAAGAGAGAACTTATTTTCCAATAGAGAGAAGTTATCTGAGGATGGGGCTTCGGCACAAGTCCAAAAGATTAAACCTCTGGTTCCGGTGTCCAATCCAGATTGGATCCTGCAACATTATCCTGGGACACATAAATTTGCCTTCATTCGTAATGTTAAGTTAGCCTCTCAACATTCACTGGAGAGTATTATGTCTCCTAGATAAGTGCCAAAGTTCCTTTTGCAACACAACATAATTTTTGCTATTTTTTTCAACATAATTTCTGAATTTTTACTTCAGAAATTAGACAAAATATTTTCTGAAAAGCAACAAACTTGGGGGGGGATAAAAAAAATGGCCTCACGGTTCCCTCTTGCTCAAATTGCAACCTGAAAAATGAAGAGGATTTGATGCGAGACTTCACACATGCCACGTAGTTACTGAGAGGTATGAAAGTAAACAAATCACACCAGAACCTGAAACCTTAATCAAGACATGAGAAAATGTGTAATATTCATACATTAACGACGGTCCTATATTTTAATATATAGAGAGATATATGTATATATTTATATATGTATATATATATATATATAGCATTGTGTGTATAAAAAGGATTGTGGATGAGTCCTTGGTGAAGAATTTTGAGATATTTCTGTAAGTGGTTCCATCAAGAGCAGGAGAGAACTGAACAGATTGTTAGCGTAAAGAAATTGTGACTGAGTTTTGCCAATTTTCATTGTACAATAGGAGAGAAAAAGAATCTGCCCCCCAAAGTTTTCAATGTCTACCTCTACATACAATAACTTACAAGTTTATTTATTTAAATAATTGTAAAACATCTTACATTTTTTTTCATTTGAAAAGAGATTAAACTATAAGTCAATACACATACACACGTCCAACATTCCACCACTCATATCAGCATATCGGTTTTATAGGAAAGTCCCTCATGCTGGTACCCTGTTTTGAGATTTCTTTTTTTTTTTTCTGCATAAACTAAATTGGTATCTGAAAGGCTCCATAGAAAATAGAAACTTCGACTTTTTTTTCCCTACAAAGTAAAACAAAGAGTATCCAAAATATCAAGCTCGAATGGTTGGCCAACCTGTTCCTTCTTTTTATATTCTATAAACATTAGGAAGGTTTTGAGTCCACAAGGAAAGAAAACAAAAGGAAAAGAAAAGCTTGTGCTCCATGTACAATCCCATAACCTGCATACATCTGGATCTTGGCCAATTCCTATTTTTCTTTAAAAAAAAAAAAAAAAAAGTTCTCGGGTATTGATGTCTTCAACTTGCAACAGCCTCTTTGTAACGCCGCAAAATTTCCGTTCCTTCTGGCACATGGCTTCCCCCATCGATTGAGCTTCTAGAGCTTAATTTTTTTTTTAAGGTCCGTAACAAATAAGTAGTTTTGTGCTGTAGAAAAAAAAAAAAAAAAAGGAGCGGGGGAAGCAGGGAAGAAATCCCAGCAATGCCTTCTCTTCTCTTCACATTGGAGGTACAACAAGACCAGTCATGGCTGGAAAACAAACAGACAGACAGACAATATTTACATTTTCAAAACAGAAACTTGCAGAAATAACGCAGGGGTCAGCAAATGGGGCAGAGGGGGTAGAATTTCAAAAAAGATGACAGACAGAATCGTGCCATCGAAGTCCCACCTTCTCATCACATATATCATAAAGATAGGCGGGGCTTAAGTGGCATGGTTCTAATTGGCATTTTGGTTTTTTTTTTACCTTCCCGTGGAAGCTGATTTATTTATTTATTTAATTGATTGATTAAATCATTTCAAAGTGACACTGGGCAGTTTATAACACAATGAAAGCAAAAGTCTAAAACCATTAAAAACCATAAAAGCATTAGAAGTAACAGGGATGAATAAAACTAAGGACCACAGACACAAGCAGATGAAACTAGATACAGCCTCAGTTATTTGTACCTCTATTCCCTAACAGATTGGGCCTTTAAATGTTAATTTTTCACATTTTTCATTTTATTTATGTATTTAAAAAGTTTATATGGCCACCCATTTCAAACATCTCTGGGCAGCTCATGGTAACATTTAAACAATAATGAAAAATGTAAATGCATATCTATGTAAACAAAAACCTACACTCAGTTTTTTTTTTAAAAAAAGCTAGCAAAGTACTTATATCTGATTTACAGCTGTCCACTCTCCAGTTATTCTTTTATAAATACAGGGGAAAACATCCACATCCACACACCCTTACTTCTTCCTTATAAATCCTAACATATTTTGACACTCATTTTCCTATCATTCCAATGCTGAAAATGCTATCACGTGCTTTTCATCTGGGGAATTTTCAATGCGCCCCTTCTGAATTTTACATCTAAGTTACAAAGTTTTCAACAGCCTCTAATGTTTACGATGCAATCCTATACTTGTCTACTCAAAAGGAAACCCTGTGGAATTTAGAGGGACTTACTCCCAATTAAGTAAACAAATATAAGACTGCAAAGTTTATTTCCCATTCTGACAATTTATTTTTCTGATTTTGTTCTATTCTGTCTTAAATAACTTGGATGCTAAATACTAAATGAAACATTAGCCTTCTTCAGACATTTTTTAATTCATATGCTGGCAGACAAATGACCTTTATTCTCTTGCTCTAGCCTTCATCGTTTTTATTAGTTTTTGGTAATCATAGGGGGAGATTAGTAATTAATAGACATCCTTTTTTTATTTCTCAAATTCATAATTTATAATGCAATCATATACAATTAGTGTATGCATGCCAGGGTGAGAGGAGGAATGAAAATCCACAAAATACCCCCTAAAACAAAATGGCCAAAAGAAAATAAATTGAAAAGGAGGAGATAGGGAAACAGCCTTGTAACTGAAAATCCAAATTTCAGATTTGTAACACAAGTTGACCAGAATGAATTTGAATCTCTCCAAAGCATAAGCAATATTGGGCTTCAACTCTTGGACATGGGAAAATTTAATTTTTATTTATTTATTTCCCACCTGTATTATTATACAAATAACTCAAGGCAGCCAACATATCTAACACATATTACTCCTTCACAATAACAACCCTGTGAGAGCTAGGTTGGGCTGAGAGAGAATAGCTTGCCCAAAGTCACCCAGTTGGCTTTCATGGCTAAGGCAGGACTTGAACTCAGTGTCCAGCTTTCAAGTCTGGTGCCTTAATCACTAGACCAAGCTGGCTCTCCATATGAAATAGGCCTTGTTTTCTCAACTTTATCTTTCGTTCAGTCCAAAGGGACCTCTTAATCTTCTAAAATTGGTGGTCGGGGAAATTGGCAACATGAGTTTTTAGAGTTCCTCCATGAAAAGGGTTAGGGGAATTTTGCTTTCCTCCAATGGAACGAGAAACGATAAGAAAATAAATGTCCATCATGGAGGTATGAGTGATTAAAACCAAAAAGGATATTTTTGATGAAAGAACAGGAAGGATAGCAATTGCTTTGGGCCAGCTCAATGCTTGCTTCGCTGCCATAAATCCCTTTCTAATACACAGCTTCTTCAATTATAAAATAATTGAAGGAATATTAATTGATTTCTAAAATGTCAAAATCTTTCCTGGTATAGAAGAAGGTGACTTGGTGGATTTTTGTAGCTTGGCTTTTGTTCTCGGAGGCTGTTCCCTCCCACCTCCCACCTCCTTTGGGGCTCTGCTGTCAAAAGCCTATTTCCCAGTCTGCACTACTTTTTATTGAATGTTTGTGAGCTTCGGATTAAGGTCTTACACCACTCGCAAAGCTGTAATTATTTTTGCCTGTATTACTATATATTGAATCGATGTAACTTTTCAATAAAGGTGGTTCAATGTGGGACAAGGCATTCGGTGATGAGTGAGGAATATAGGAACTGCTGTGATTATCCCACAGGGATCCTCTTCTCTCTCTCACCTTTATTTTACTTTATTGGAAGAGAGAAATGGAAGAAAGAAATGGAGGTGAGCCGCATTGTATTAACCTCCAAAGGCAGCCATTATCAGATGAAATGCTTGATTAAACTTGTCAAAAATCAACCAGAAGCTAAGGTGATATGCACATCTTAAGCACTAATAATGCTAATAAACACATCTATGAGAAAGGAACTTTTGCTTCTTTCCTTTTTAAAAAAAGAAAAAGAAACTTTGAACAGAATGGTCCTTAAGATGCAACTAAATGAAGGAATGGAAGGAGAGGTGAGCATGTACAAATGTGCATTTCTAAGAGTGGTGAAAAGCTGCCACCATGTTCAAAGTTGGCTGCTTGTCTTGCCCAACATCAGTGGTCTCTGATGGCAAGATTCTCATCAGATTCCTATGAGATACTCCACCACAGTTGAGTTCCCTCAATTTAATGAGGTAGCATGGCTCAGAAGCTTAAAATGATTGGTTTAGATCTCTTGAAAAATATAGACAATATGTAGCAGAAAGGAAGCAACTGGTGCATGAATTAGCACCCATGGATCCTTGTTAGTTACCCAAAGGCAGGAAGTTGCTCTGGGCTTCCAGGTCCACAGAAAATGGGCTACCTCTAAGTAATTAACAACCTTTAATCAGAATCAGGCATTAAATAAATATCTTGTAACTTGCTAATGAAGGTGCTTCCACGCTCACAAATGTTTTGCACATCCTCCATATTTCTTTCTGCAGTACAGATTGCATTCATCAAAGGTGGACATTCTTTATTTATTTATTGAATTTATATTGTCACCTATTCATCCATGGTGATTTCCTATGAAAACATTGTTTCATTCAGTGAATGCCCTCAAATTCTTAGGCATTTAACCCATCTTTCTGACATCTCCAGGTAAATGCTGAACAGCGTTATATAAAATCCATCCCAGTTTCACAATGGACTTCAAGTTGTCCATCATGAACCAATAGAACCATGTCAGTCTTTAATATACATATTTGGTAACAGTCAGTTTTCATTGCTGTAACAAGTGAAAATAATTAGTGCTTGGATGGGAAAAATACACACAAAAAATCCAGAATTATGGACTAAGCTTGGAAATTTGGGGGGAAAGCAGAGAAATAGAAAGCAACAACAAGCTCCTTGTATATTGTTTCGAAGAATATTTTATTTACTGGCATAATTAGGCAATCATCAGGAGTCCAGTTTGATTTGAGGAAGTTTTTATTAATAGAATTCCCTGATATCTCTCTGAATTTGGGACTGTCCACCATTCACTGGGAACTGGCTGATTTCTTTCAATATATTGGGGACATTCACTGGGGCAAACTTACTGCTCCAGAAGCAATCAAATTTCACAAGAGCTGAACTCAGTAATGAAAACAAGAGAGAGTTGAGTGTAAGCCCTTTCAAAAATCAGGCATACTTATTTAAAAGAAGAAAATGCAATGGTGTGTTACACTTCCTCTTTTCATTAGCTGCTTCTGACACAGCCTCTGAGGGATACTCCAGTAACTTGTTGGAAAAGGGAAAGAAAAACAGCTTGGGTTTGGTAACAAGATACATGATCGTTTTGGACATGCATTGCTCAAGTTCTATCAGCTCTGAAATTTCTTTCATTACTAACACCATCACGTCTTGAATGTTTTTTTCTCTCTCTCTTGGTAAAAGCCTTGTATTAAAATTGTTATAAAATGTACTTTGGGGAGTGTTGTGGAATTCCAGGGTGCTGGGTTTTTTCCTCCCAATTGTTGACACATCTCGCATCTAAATGGGCCCAATGCAGAGAAAATAACGTGGGATGGCCTCATTTCGCATCCATTTCACAACATCAGGCTATGCACAGTTCAGTTTGCTAGAGATGTGGCTATGTCACTTCATGGTTATGGGGCACCTAATAATGAACTATGACTGGTAGGGCATAGTCTTCCTGCAATGGCAATGTGTGTTGGCTTGGGACGTATAGAAAACTAACATTCCCCAAAACTGGTAGGGGGCAAGGAAGCAATCTGTGTGGCAAAATATCACAATGCAAAGACAACCCCTTTTGTGTATGCTTGTAATATAAAAGGCAATGCTTACATTGTAACCTTGGGGGAGAAATGCATTGTCAGTCTAACAAAACTTGAAGATTCAATGCATGGCTATGATGGTAAGTAGAAAACAGATTGTGAGTAGATCTACCTGGCAGTGGATACAGGTTTACTTTGCAGGAAGGCTTTAGAAACATAATTTTTTAATTAAAAGGGTCCACCTTTTAAAATTATTACAAGATGCTTTGCTGAAAAGAAATTGATGTCTGACTTTGTCTCTGTGTGTGTATGAGAGAGACAGAGACAGAGAGAAAGAGACCATCAATTGTTTTGCTATTGAGCGTAGTATACAGGAGGTTAAATGATGTTCTGCTCCCATTATTTAATCTACTTATCTACTTGCATTGTTTTGAATCCCATTGTGTTTTTTTAAAATCCCAAAAGTCAAGACAAAGATAGGAAGGGAGGGAGGGAGGGAGGAAGGGGAAAGGGAAGGAAGGAAGGAAGGAAGGAAGGAAGGTAGGAAGGAAGGAAGGAAGGAAGGAAGGAAGGAAGGAAGGAAGGAAGGAAGGAAGGAAGGAAGGAAAGAGTACAGCAACTTGACCTAGGATTTCTCCCGTCCAAGCCTCATCATGTATCAAGATCCAGCCAGAAAAACGCCTCTTGTCAGTTTCAACTCCCTTGGACTCCTGGCAGAGGTGAAACTGACAAGGAGTTCCTCCAGATTGTGCCTCCAGGCTTTTCATCAGCTTTCACCTCCTGCTGCATCCCACAAGGTAGGAGCACTCAGGCTCCAAGTAATTTTATTGAGAGATGCATAGCCAGATGTGATCCCTTTGCCAGCTACATGCCTGCAGATAAAGGCAAGGGTTTCTTTGCTTTTTCAGCTGCCAATTTAAGCTACGGTGGTAGCAGGGAAGTAAATTAATCTCCCCTCCTAGGAAGCACCTTGGAACCAAGCTAGCAAGTAATTATAATATTACAAGCTGAAAGGACTTTCATTCTTCTGTCACAAAATGAATGGATTTTATTAAGAAACAGATTGCAGCACTTTAAACCACAAACTGAAAACTTGGGTAAACAATCTCATTTTTGTTATTTGGGACAAAAAGCTTATATTAATATAGCACTTTTTCAAACAATTTTCCCCACTATGAAATATTTTGAATGTGTTACCCTAATAAATACAATTATGTGTATTATTTAAATTTGTGGATTTTAAATGGTCACAGTCATTCTGGTTTTCTTAACCACTTGGAAAGGTGCATTTGAAAATAATAGCAATAGCATTTTAGATTTATATACTGCCCCATAGCACATTACATCACTTTCTGGGTGGTTTACAATGTAAACATTTACATATTGCCTCCAACAATCTGGATCCTCATTTTACTGGCATCAGAAGGATAGAAGACTAAATCAACCTTGAGCCCATCAGGATCAAACTCCACACTGTGGGCAGAGTTTGCCTGCAATACTGTACTTAACCACTTTATCTCTAGGACATATATATATATATATATATATATATTCAGACAGAATAAATTTTTCTGCCATCTGCTTTCTTACTAAAGTCTGAACTGATCTGATTTTTTTCTGTTTTGAATTTCTCTTCTGTTCTGTCTCACTTTTGAACTTTAACATGTATAATCATCATTAACAATAAGACAGTACAAAATTCTGCGACAAGCAATCTTTGATAGCCCTGCTAGGTGGCAGCACCTAGCTGACCTTAGTTAAGTATGGCTGGATTTGTTAGTCCTTGACTGGATTACCACCAGGAAATTCCAGAGTTGTAATCTAGAATGGGAAGTTGAAGAACAAACAAACAGAAGAAGACAATCACAAATAGTTCTGTATTACTACCAAGAAAACTACATGGACATACAGGTAGTGTTCGACTTACGACCACAATTGAGCTCAAAATTTCCACTGCTAAGTAATACAATTGTTAAGTGTGTTCTGTCCCATTTTACAACTTTTCCTGCCACAGTTGTTAAGGAAATCATTGTAGTAGTTAAGTTAGTAACCTAGTTGAATCTATGTTCCTCATCGATTGGCTTGCCAGAAGGTCACAAAAGGTGATCACATACCCCAGGACACTGCAACCATCATAAATACAAGCCAACTGACTGGATTTTCATCACATGATCATGGGGATGCTGCAATGGTTGTAAGTGTGAGAAATGGTCATTACTCACTTTTTTCAGTGCCATTGTAACGTTCAGTAGGTTTATTAAATAAATGGTTGTAAGTCAAAGATTACCTGTATTTATGACATTGTCAGGAGTTGGGCATGAAATGAAACTTTCGTCTTAGTTAACTCAAATGTCTACGTATATTCTTATACAGTAATTTGATCCCCTTTCTCCATATCATAAGATGTTCATGATCTCACCTGCATCTTGTAGATCTCATAATACTTTATCAAGGTTAGAAACAATAAGCTTACTAATTTTCATATTTAGTTTTGGATGGGTTCGGACTGTTTTATCTTTTTGATAGGTTGATATGGAACAGACCTGAATGAATTCAGTATGATAAAAACCTAGAATAAACTATTACAAAATGGCATTCCTCTTTCTCTCTTTTGCACAATTCCCTTGAATGCAGAATTTAGGAAGAGAGAGAGAGATAGATTAGTTTTTGCATATCCACTACCTGGGGCTTTGTCTCCTTCTTAAAGTCTAAAGCAGTGTTTCTTAACCATGACAACTTGAAGATGTGTGAATTTCAGCTCGTAAAATTCCCAAAGCTAGAAAGGTCACTGGGGGATTCTGGGAGTTGAAGTCCATACATCTTTAAGTTGTCACGGTTGAAGACCCCTGATCTAGATTATCAAGAGGCTATCAGATTTGGTGGACCCTTGTTTTGAACTTGACTTCCCCCCAGTTATACCCAAATTAGCTTAATTCTATGCTTCTATGGTTCAGCCATGTCCAATGTAAGCCCAACAAAACAGGTGATTAAAAAAGAAAATCAGACTTCAGATTAGTGCCACAATTTCAATAGAAATAATTACCTTTACTATTATTAAGGTAATACACTCCCAGATTTAAAAATGAAACTTACATTCATACCTGATAGATAAATTGGTTATACCTTAACACAACTAAATTAATACATCTTCTACATTTGCACATAACTGAAATACACACTAACGAGACAGCAGAATTTACCCAAGATAAAATTTTTAATGAACATTAATAATGACTGCACTTAATGTGTTCTGCAAATGCAGAGGCCAGATCATTAAGACATGGTCAAGCATGCTTCAAAAACCCAGCAATGGATCTCCCTTCTATCCTTCAATCTAAAGGGATCCAATCTATTTTACAACTTCAGAATTGTGTCCCTGCCTTGTATTGCCCATAAAAGCCTGGAACAAAACATTGCTTGTGCTTGTGTTCATTATCCCATGCCCTCTTTCACGAAAAACAATAAAGCTGCTTTGATTTAGAAAGTCCTATTAAAAGTAGGAGAACACAGTTTGATCCACACTGTCAATCTGGTTTGGAGCCTCTAGTTCAAAAAGACAGATTCAGAGGGCCAATCCAACTTGGAAATCTGGTTCGTTTCTGAGATTTCAACTAAAAAGTGAATAGAATCACAGCAAAGCTTGGTAGCATCATGACTACCTCCTCTCTTGACCACTGAAACGGTTTCTTATAGCAAGAGAAGCAACAACAGCATTCCAAGATGAGGCATCAGAAACAGTAGGGATGGTTTTCCTGTTTAGATGAACAGGCAAAGGTGACTTAACCATTTGCACAGATCCAGCAGTTTCCAATTTGCTGCTTTCCATCTGTGCTGAGGTGATTAGACACCGGGGTACTCATCACTCCGCTTTGTGTCATGTCACATTACATCTTCTCCACACTATTTTTAAGCAGGCTCAACGTCCAGGGCAAAATCAATGCCAGGCTTCTCCGATCAGGACACCTGCAATCAATTTGGAGTTGCTGACAAAGATGAGGCCCTACTGTTCCTACCTACCTTGCCTGGATGCAGAGCAAAAAAGAAGAAGTAGAGCAGATGGCATGCAGGGAGTGTAAAGCAGGAATGCCTGGCATTAGACAGGTCATCTAAGGGCATCCACATGTCTTTCCCAACACTACTCAGGGAGCCAAGTTTCAAATAGATTTCCTCCCTTGGGTAAGATTAATGAGAACCATCAAGCAGCATATTCTTCATCAAGGATTGATAATAAAATCACGCAAATGCTATGCAGAACAGGTGAAAATCCAGACTGGTTCACCTAATCCAACATCCTCTTGACACAATAGCTACTTAGGTGATGTCTCTAGGAAGCTGCAAGGAGATCTTGAATTTGCATGACCTTTCGTGCTGTTGTCTTCTCTTCTCTCTCCAGAAAGTATATTAAATGACATGCTACTACTATCCATTTTTACACTTTAGCATGGCCAAACAATGGAACCGTTAACCTAGATTGCTTTTAGAATGCAAAAATCCATAATTCCATGAACTAAGTTTGTCCTGGGGTATGCCCAACTCACTTCTAGCATGTGTGAAGAGCTCCATGTCTGGTGCTAAACAATAGCATGGTCTGCCTTTCCCCAGCCCTATGATTCTGAAGACGACTGGGATTTCTGCTCTAAATCAGGCGTGGACAACTATGATAACCATGCCAAGTCAGGAATTCTGGGAGTTGAAGTCCACAAGTCGTAAAATTGCCATAGCTGCCCACCCCTGTTCTAAACGGATGTTTATATCATTGAGAAGTAGAGAACCCAATGCCTATTTCTACCTTGTGTGCAAGATGGCAGGTGGAAGCTTGGACACAACACTCTGATTATCTCACTAGGTCTTAGGCTGCTTTGAGCTTTCAAAGTCTGACCTAATGTTCGAGAAAAAAAGGAGGAGGATAAACACATAAACATCTGGATCACTGCAGAGGCCAGGTAAACTTGGTCGGTACCTATGAGCTTCCGGACCAAAGAGGAGACCTCACACATGGATATTTACAACCTGTGTTGCTTGCCAAAGGTTCCAGGTTGAATTCTATCTGCAGAGAATGTGGGGAAAGTTCCTTTGAAATTCTGGAAAGATGGCACTCATCAGGGGTGGGATTCTACCAGTTCGGACCGGTTCGAGCAAACTGGATGTTAAAGTTCGCCGAACCGGTATTTCAACTGACTGGCTGGTCCCGCCCCAACCACCCTGTCCCTCCCAGGAATCTCCACGCATCCCATTTCCGATGGAGGTAAGTGCAGCTTCCATGCGGACACTCTGTGAGGGGGGGGGGAATGGGCCTTCCAGAAAAACTGGAAGTTTGGAAATGGGCCTGTTTCCAGCTTCTGGTGGACTTCCAGAAGCCAGGGGAGGCTGTTTTCTCCCTTCCAGAGGCCCAGGGGAAGCTTCCGGATCCTTGGGAGGGCAAAAACAGGCTCCTTTGGGTTCTGGAGGCCCATCGGAAGCCAGAAACAGGAGATTCTGGTAGGCCACGCCCACCATGGCCGTGCCACCCAGCAACTGGACAGAAAACCAACTGCTGGAATTTTTGAATCCCAGCCCGGCACTCACCAGTGTCAGTGGTCCTAGGTGAGATGGCTCCAGGAGTTGGACTCCTATGTTTTCTTTCAGTCCTCAATATAAACATGTTATTTAGGCTGGAGAAAGCTACATGATGTACCATAAACTAGATTAAATCAGCATTTAATTTATCGTATTAGAATGCTCTATAATTTCATATAGTCTGCCAGTTTCTAACCTTGATGCTCCCGTACTAAAGCTCGTGCCCCTGCTTTTGTATTCTTTTTAGACTCTTGTTCTTATATATACTTTCACTTTTAAATATTTTAGCTTTTAAAATTGTTATTACAATTTTATTATTAAATTATTGACATATCTATTATATTTTTTAATTGCATCTACCCTGTCCTCTTTATGCTGCTCTATGACAATGATAAATATTTGATTTAATTTGACATGTCACTTAGCCTGGAGAAAGTTACATCTTCAGGGCCCACGCTGAGCTTCTTTGGAATGACTTGATTCAACTGAAAATCACTGCATTGGAGCAGATCTGTGAAGCAAAGTGGCATTTTCACTTTTTTTACTTTTCAAATTGGAGTCTCTGCTTTGCTCTGCTTTGACATCTCTGGCCTTGCCATGGTTTTCTGCACATGTGCAGATGCCCCCTGCCTTGAAGCAAGCAAAGAAAGAGGGCAATGTTCAGCCCCCACCCTGTGATGCTTCCCTCAGAAGGGAAGCTTTGCCCTTGGACACAGCAATAAATCATCGACAGACTGACACTTCATCCTTAGCTCAGCTTCTCAACTTGACTTGGCAGAAGAATCATCGAAGGCTAAGATACATTAGGGTCTTTATGGGAGGCAAGAAGGAAGCTACACTCAGAACAGTTGAAAGCCTACAGCCAGATCAAGATGCCAAGAACTGTTATATATATATACCCTCAAGGGTTTAAACTAGAAGCTTCTTTCTCTGTTATTTCTGCACTAATCATATTTGGTGGAGAGCTTGGTAGCCTTGAAGGCAAGCAACTGTGGCAGGTTGAAAGAACAGCATCTCTAGCTTGAGAACTGCTATTTTTTGTTTTTTTTTGTTTGCTTTGCCAGCCTCAATCTGTACAGTGAGCACCGAGGCAGATCATGTCACTTCTGAGATTTGGAGCAAAGCTCCCAGGCATGTATTACCCAGTTGGCAAAAGTCTGATCTTTGGAAATGCCTGCAGACTTCTGTCAACGGACTGCTTTACGTTCTGTTGACTGAAATAGGGGAGACAGGGGGAAAAAAATCAATAAGGCACTGCTGGAGAATACAATTTATAGCATGTCACACAACAGACCCTTCTGTTTCCCTACCTGCATCTCACCTTTTGGGCTGTTGGAATGGGGGTGGGGCTGGAATAAGGAAGAGGAAGGGTAAAAAAGGCACAGCATAATTAAGATCCGTCTTCTGATTTCCAAAATTGGAAATTCTTGCACCAAAGACTTCAGTTTTTCTACCTTATTTTAGGAAGTTATTTTGAGAGCGTCTTTCAAATTTCTTTGGGTGGTGTTTTTACATTTCCTTTGTTGTTGAAGGTATTAGAATATTCTATTTCACATTTTCTCATCATTTGCTGCCCTCACTTGCCAGCTTGAGAAACCATTTTTACAGGATGCTTTTCTTTGAAAATTGAATTAAAATATGAGAAAGTCAACAAGACTACAGATGGCAGAAGAGAGAGGACACTGTCATGAAAAACAATGTACTCACATATATTCTTTCCCCTCAACCCATTTTTTCAGACTTTATTCATTAGATTGTCACTGTAATTTTTAAAAAGATTTCCTGTTTTATTATTTTTTAAGTAATTTAAGGTGCAAGCATACCTATTATTCCTTCCTTTTCCTATTTTCCACACAAAATCCCTGGCAGGTAAGTTGGACTGAGATAATGTAACTTGCCTAAAGTCACCCAGCCAGCTTTTATGTCTAAGGAGGATCTAGAACTCCCAGTCTCCTGGTGATTGGCCCCAAATCACCCAGCCAGCTTTCATGCCTAAGGGGGACTAAAACTAGTTTCTAGCTAGTGCCTTAACTATTCAACTAGTAGACCAACCTTGGTCTTAGGTTTCTAAACAAAATCCCCTTTTTCTGAATCAATGAATGAATGAATGAATGAAATGGAAAAAAGGGAAAGATTTGACTGGTGATTTAAATGCAGATGGAAGTGTTGTGTTTATGCATTTATTCATATAAGTTATCAATTTTAGATGTATCTATAAACAGCATTTTTTAATTCCTATCCATTTTATGTAATGACCTTTCGAAACAATATATGGCATAGCTTTTTTATATAAAAAAAACAGAAATTGATGTTTTCTCAGCTGCAGGTGCTATTATATTGTCTGATACAATGTTCTGGGAATTCAAATTAGTTTGATCATTTATTCGTTCATTTGTATTAAATAATTACTTTGGAACAGCCCAATATTTAAGAAAATCACTAAGGCCAGACTGTTCGGAAAGACCTGAGGATTGAAGTCTGAAAGACCTGAGGATTGCTGTCTGATGGGATTCTTCATTGCAGTTGGTGATTATTTTTATTTAATACTTTATTATTTGCAAGTGACTTAGAGCCTTTGGGAGGGGATTAAAAAAGCATATATTGTAAGGAAACAATAATGAAATGATTGTTGTGCTCACAAATTTTGGATAGCTTTGATCTGAGATTTTGCAAGATATGAAACAACTAGGATTCACAAAAGCTCTTGATATTACAGCAGCTCTTGCAAGCTGACATCACAGGAAAAGTTACCTTAAATTTTCTATGCTTGTGAAGATGGCTAAATTAACTTATTTGATTAGGAAAAAAAACAGTATTTACATTAATAATTAACCAAAAACTCTTTTCTGCATAAAACAGAACAAAATTCATTTACAATTTCAGATTCTGCTTTTTTTTTTTTGCAATCCTAGTAAGAGATAACTTTATAATTGTACTTATATTTGCTATAAATGATATTTGAAGTTTCGTTCTTCTATTTCTCTTTACATTTCTTTGTGTACTTTAATTTTATCTTCTTTTCCTGCTTCTACTCTTTTTTATTATTTTTTTGTTAGTTAGGATCTGGCTTCCTGTGTAATCAAAGACGGTGGGAAAAACCTAAGAAGGATAATGGGATAGGTGAGGGTACAATTCTGTGTGCCACACTCTGCTATCATTTTTAGGGGATTGCTTTGCACATAGGACCAGTGTGCAAAGTCCATGTTGAGGCATGCTCCCTCCCCCCATTACCTTTGAAGTAAAACTTATGATGTATAAAGGGATGAAGTTCTGGGAGAATGGCGGGTGAAGAAAATAGATGTTTGCTTACCTCTAAACCCATTTCCATTGCCAGTGGAGCACGCTGGGGAAGGGGACCCCTGGGGTCGGATGACAGGAGCAAAGGCACTCTTTTGTTTGACAGCAGGAAAGACAGAGGAGGAGAATGGAAGGATGGAGGAACTGCTTGAAGAACCAACTGTGGGGCTTGAAGACATCACTGAGAAGGAGGAAATAGCAACTTGAGTTAGAACAACTAGGGGCTTGGAAAGGCCACCGAATACAAATTTGCACAATCAGATCACCCTTAAGAAGCACCTAACTGCAATTTCCATAAATTCCTAGATTCAATAAATCTCTTTGGGTCCTAAACATTCAATGTCATTGATTGATTGATTGATTCATTCATTCATTCATTCATTCATTCATTCAAAGCAAATGGATGTCCCACAACAGATTTTTAATTCTAAGAATGCTACTGAGCCCCATATGATATTTCTAGAACATTTTTAAAATGTCAGTTGACTGCAGACCAATCTTTTGCTTAAAGTTGAAGTTAATTGATTGATTGATTGATTGATTGATTCATTCATTCATTCATTCATTCAAAGCAAATGGATGTCCCACAACAGATTTTTAATTCTAAGAATGCTACTGAGCCCCATATGATATTTCTAGAACATTTTAAAAATGTCAGTTGACTGCAGACCAATCTTTTGCTTAAAGTTGAAGTTAATTGATTGATTCATTGATTCATTGATTGATTCATTCATTCATTCATTCAAAGCAAATGGATGTCCCACAACAGATTTTTAATTCTAAGAATGCTACTGAGCCCCATATGATATTTCTAGAACATTTTAAAAATGTCAGTTGACTGCAGACCAATCTTTTGCTTAAAGTTGAAGTTAATTGATTGATTGATTGATTGATTGATTCATTCATTCATTCATTCAAAGCAAATGGATGTCCCACAACAGATTTTTAATTCTAAGAATGCTACTGAGCCCCATATGATATTTCTAGAACATTTTTAAAATGTCAGTTGACTGCAGACCAATCTTTTGCTTAAAGTTGAAGTTAATTGATTGATTGATTGATTGATTCATTCATTCATTCAAAGCAAATGGATGTCCCACAACAGATTTTTAATCCCAAGGATGCTGTTGAGCTCCATTTGACAATTCTAGGACATTTTGAAAATGCCAGTTGAAGGTAGAGCAATGTTTTGCTTAAAATTGTATCTCCCTGCCCAGCAGAAGAAACAACAATGGTGAGTAGTAAAAAGTATCTTGTAAGGACAAGATAATAGTGAGGCAAAGAACAGTGGGACTCTAGCTAGAAGGAGGCAATAAATAATAAAAAGAATACATCCATGCATGTGTATGTAATTTTAGCTATATTTAGCTATATTTGTATAACTGGTATTTTTCATGCATTGTGGGCACATGTATATGATATGACTTTTACAGTTTCAACCTCAAATTTGCTGTGTTCTTGATTTTGTATTTCTTCTTAAATTCTTTAGTTTTAAAAGGTTGTGGAAGTTTGCAATGCAAACTTATTTTGAATATTTAAAAAGAATACATAGAGGAAGCTGAGTATATACCAAAACCCTACAGAATTTGGTGTTCACATATATTACTAATTGATTGGGTTCACCTACTGTGCTACTTCAAAATGTGGTTTGCTTCTTTTAAACTTAGTGTGATGTGTGAATCAGTCATTGTGATGATTGGGATATATTAGCCAAATCTAATGATTTTTCAAGCTTCAGCAGGTGACTGAGCTTGCTTGGGTTTAAAAACTAAGCAGGATCATGCCTGGTCATTATTTAGATGGGAAAACCCCAGGAAATACTAGGATGGTTAGTTAGACCAGTTCCATAGTTGGACTTCTGGAATTCTTCAGTCAGCCTGGGGATTCTGGAAGTTGAAGTCCACCCATTTTAAGAGTTGAGGAACACTAGATTAGACTGTGATGCTGGGGGGGAGGGGGGACCCCTGAACATCATAATGGAAAAATACTTTGGAGATACTGTTGAGAACATAATCCAGACCAGAGGTGGTATTCAGCAGCTTCTGACCAGTTTTGGAGAACTGGTAGCGGACATTTTGAGTAGTTCAGAGAACAACAAATACCACCTCTGACTGGCCCCATCCCCATCTACTCTCTGCCTCCCAAGTCCCAGCTGGGTCTTCTTTTGTTGCCCTGCACAGGAGAATGGAGATGGAAAGCAGGTTAGTGGGGTGGGGAGGGCATGGGATTTTGCAGGATCCTTCCCCTACCATGCCCATCAAGCCATGCCAGGCCCACAGAATCAGTCGTGAAAAATCTTGAATCCCACCACTGATACAGATATGTCCTTGAAGTTGCCTAGAATCAAAATTAACTCAAAGAAGACTTCATCTTGTTTAATAACTTTATAAACATGATGAATAACAAATGTTTTATTTGCAACTGTGGTCCAACCACAGTTAAAATGATCATTTAAGCTAAAACAGTAGAACATTTACAAGAATACTGTATAATATATATCATTAAGTATTTATTTATGTTCTATATCAGTCTTTACTTCAGGCAATTCTATGGACAAGTTTATGTAGTTTCCCTGCCAGCATTTTCAGAAGTGGTTCAGAAATATTATCATTTTCTTCTTGGGATTGAGAGATCAGGACTAGCCCCAAAGTCACCCAGCTGGATTCTGTGCCTAAGGAGGCTATAACTTCTAGTGCTGTATCTTAACCATTAAACTGATTTTTATATATTTACAATCATCATAAAAATAATATTTAGGCAAGTATAACACTCTGGTTAAGGCACCAGGTTAGAAAGCAGGAGACTATGAAATTCTAGTTCCACCTTAGCCATGAAAGCCAATTGGGTGACTTTGATCCAGTCCTTCTCTTCTCAGCCCAACTCACCTCACAGGATTGTTGTGTTGGGGAAATTAGGAGGAGGAAGATGTGTTGAATATGTTCACCACCTTCTAAAATAATAAAGGTGGGATACAAATAAATAAATAACCTGACACCCTACATTCTGAGTTGATTAATCACAACAAGTTAAACCTACCATCTCATTTTACTAACAGTCATTCTCAGCATCTTGTCACAGTTGCTTCCACCAATCAGTCTAGATTGTTAAGTAAGTTTTCAAATCTCTCTTAAAACATATAAAAATGGGTGGAACCAGATGAGAAACTAGAAGAGAATTCCATAATCAGGAATCAGTTCCTAAAATGTAAACTATCTGCATTGAGCAGCTCATGAAGAGGGAAGGGAAAAACTCCTTGTTCCTATTAGTCATGTACCATAAACAGGAACATGTCAAAGCAGGATAGATGAGGGAAAAGAGCTAACCAAGGTTAGCTGAGCCAGGATAAAGTTCTGTGAAGGGAGGAAACATGGGAAAATGAGGAAGTCCACAATATTGTGAAATACAAGATAGTTAACATTTCTAAACAAATATTTTCAAGCAGATTTCCCCAGCCTAATGCATTCTACACGAGCTGATTACATTTGCCATCATCTCCATATGTCACAGTGGGAAATGCAGTCCAATAGATCTGGACCAAATTTAAAATGAGCAAACACATTTCATTTTGGGTTAAGATGCTTCCATTGATCTGTGTTATACCTACAGAATCACCACTGTATTTTACATTGCTGTATATCTTCTCTAGCTTTGAATGATTGTCTAATTTTACTTTTCTCAAGGATCTGTCAGCATCTCATTCTAATCTCTGATGGTCAGGAATATATAATTGAGCTGTTGTTATTTTTTCTTTTTCTCTGGAACTGAAACTTGGCACATACAATTCAGCCAGGATGCAGAATGTGTAAGTTTTCTCTTTCCTTAAAAAAAAGGAGGGGGTAAGAAACTCCAGCAAACATCCACTTGGCCAACTTTAAACTCTGTGTGCAAAAGCAATCAACATTTCAGATTTCTCCTTGACTTTTTTTTTTTCCAAACAGGCCACTTACTACTAAAAAAAAAAAAATCAAAATGTTCTCATCCTACAAGTGTGGACAAGTGTGGAAAACAATTCAATACTGCCACTGGTTAATAAATATCTTCTATAAGGAAGTAGTGCCTAATCGTTTGAGAGACGGTGGGTGGATAAATCTGTCCTCAAAATTTTACATCAAAATATTGCACTGTCATCACACACAGAGAGACACACTGACACACACACACACACACACACCTACCTCTCTTTTCCTGGGAATATGCCTAATCTCATCCACTGTATTCTTAGGGTGCTTGAGAATGTTGTTTTAATTTGCCTCCCAACTCTGAAATCAATCCTAGCACATCCGTTGGAATTTATTCTAAGTTTTATAAAACTGCTGTTATTTGCTTGTTTATTTAGCCTTTGAGTTAATATTGATTCCTCACGACTATCTGGAGAAGGCCATTTGACATTCTTGGCAATGTTTTTGGAAATGTCTCACCAGGATCTCCTTCCCAAGAATGACCCAAAGTCACCGTGATGGCTTCATGCTTAAAGCAGTACTAGATTTCACAGTCTCCTGATCTCAATCTCTCTCCCTCCACCAAAAAAGCAGATTCAAATAATATGGTGTTTTTTTTCCTAAATATGGTTAATACTGGAAGTAAAGTCTAGTATCACTAGCTGCAATCTATTTATTTATGTTCCTGTTCCTATTTGTTTATTTTATTTATTTATACTTTATTTATATTCCTGTTGCATATCAGAACAACTCGACCCAAATGCTATCACTCTGCTAAACCACTAATTCCCACAACACTGTCAAACTACTTAGTAAGACTGTATTACTATTATTCTTCTCATCCTTCCTATTACCTAACTCTTCCCACTTATGACTATAACTGTGTTGCTTGTATATTTACAATTTATATTGGTTTTTTTGTTTCCTAGTATGATTTGATTCCTTATTAGTATCACTGTATGATTCTTCTCTTATGGTTCTTGATTCTTGATGACTATCGCTAAGTGTTGTATCTTATTATTCTTGCTGAATGTATTTTTTTTCTTTATTAACACTGACAGCAGATGCACCAAAGACAAATTCCTTTTCAATTCTTGTTCCTGTTCCTGTTCGGCTCTGCTCTGCTCTTGTTCTTGTTCTTGTTCCTGATCCTGTTCCATTCCTGTTCTATTCTATTCTATTCTCCCCCAGTCCTAATCCATGATTTATCAGCAATATTTAGAAGAAACCTCAATTCTTAACCCATTCTACTCTAGTATCTCCAAGGAAGCAAAAAAAAAAAGGAGCTGAATTTCATTTGCAGCTGAGCCCTCAGCACTGCTTTTCATAGAACAATGAAAATTATTTGGGACTATCCTTAAAACATACACATCAGTATGGGAAAGATGTTTTTAAGGGACTTTCATATACTGATCTGATTTTTGCAGATCTGTTCTCTTGGTACTTAGTCTAGTTGTCCCACAAAGTGCCTGAGTTTCCCTAACTTGTTTGCCCTGGTTAGTTGCAGGCTAGTATGCTGCAGTCCATTCAAATATTAAAAACTGTTATGCATGTAAAATTGGAGGGTGAAAGAAGACAATAAATAAAAGATTGAAAACACACACACACACACACACACACACACACCCCAGGGCTTTGGATAAAACACTTTGGAAGATCTTCTTTCTTGATGATCTCTCTTGGAACTGTAGTTTTCTGAGAAGTTAGCCCTAAGTACAACATATTTCCTGTAAGGGGGGCACCACTACTAAGCCCAAGGCATTGTGGACATGAAAATAACAAAATCCAATCACATCTATCTTATACATTAACTGCACACTGATTCCTTTTGCATTAAAGGAGACAAAAATTTAGGAACAACGGCTGATAGATATTTGTGATAATGGAGGTAAGGCTTAATCAAGCAGTGAACACATATTTCCTCTCCTTTTGATACTCCTTTTCTTTCTCATCTGGGAACATTCTTCTTATTCTCTCTGTTCTTTCTCTCCCTTCCCATACACAACTTCAAAAAAGGTTGTTATAGTTAATAATAATAAAAACAACTTGTGGGCAACTTGGAGCTGCTTGTGGGCCACTCCTGGCATTGGAGATCAGAAGAGAACAAGGAAAGCAGGGCAGACCAAAGTTATGGATTTTGATGGGATATTAGAATCCCAGCTGCTGATGCTGAAGAATACCAAGAGCTAAAGTTCCAGAGGGACAGAGCCACCTAATACATTTGTGGCAGATAACCACAAACTGTTGACAAAAGCAATCCTGCCTTCTTAACAAGCTTGTTCTGCAAAATTTTGGGCTTAATTGCCTGATTACAAAGTTGAGGCACCTCCTGGCAGATGACCCAAAGAAAGGAAATAAACACTTTCTGGCAGATTGCCTCTTAACTTAAGTCAGCCCTAAGGTGAGGTGGAGCTGGAGGAACAGAAGAGAAGGAAGCTAGCTACTCACAGCCATAGGGCGATCCTGTGGGAGAACCATTAATAAATCCAGGTGAACTGGGAACAGCCAAGTTGGACATGGGGACATTGCTGTAGCCGTTCATGCTGTTACTGGGGGTGCTGTAATTAGATTGCTGAGGGGTTGTGCTGGAGGAATAACCTCGTGGAGATATGCTGCTTGTGTTGCGGATGTAGCCTGAAAGAAATAAACATTCACCGAGTGTCCATCAGTACGTATAACAGGCAGTGGTGGGATTCAAATTATTTAACAACCGGTTCTCTGCCCTAATGATTTCTTCCAGCAGCTGGTTCACCAAACTGCTCAGAAAGTTAACAACTGGTTCTTCTGAACTGGTGTGAACTGGCTGAATCCCACCACTGATAATAGGATGGTCTCTCCTAGACGTGTGCTGTTCAGTTATCTGGATCATGAATAGATTTATTATTTCATTCAATACCATGTTTCTCCGACAATATGCCCCTCCCCCCCCAATAGGAAGGCCCAGCATGTTTTCTAGACATAAGGTGAAATTAAGCCCCTCCCCCAAAATTTAGGCCTATTTAAACCATGCATTCCCCACCATTTCTCACATCGCTTGAACTATACAAGGTAAAGAGAAATGGGGGGGGGGAATGACAGGGGGAAACTTGCCTTGAAGAGCCCCCTGCAGGTAGCCTTGGCTGGAGCACCCCGCAGGCAGACTCACCTCTATCAACCGATAGAAGCGCCCTGTGGGCAGAATTGCCTCGCCTCACCACAAAGCCACTTCTATTGGCCGATAGAAACTCCCTGAGGGCAGAGTCACCAGCTGCTTCTATCAGCTGTTATTTGAATGTCCTGGAATATCTAGGAAGATTTAAGAGATGTGTATTGTCTTATTCTATGAGCAAACTATAGGAACGGGGCAAGGTAGGTACTGTATTTGCGCAAACCACGCCACACACTACAATGTCTGTGCAGAAGCCAAAACTATATTTGGGGATTACCTTCGTCCTTGTACTGTCTGAAAAAGAGATGCCAAAATACCCCACCAAGCACACGAGGGAGAGCTGAAGCCAGACTTAACCACCTGTCAGTGGTTAGGCTGCAAGCAAAACCTTGAGAAGGGGGTAGGAGAAAGCTTGCAGTTTTACAAACAACAATCTCCGTGTTCCCCCTCGAAACATACCTTCCTCCTCGAAGACGTTAGTAGATGGCAAGGGGCACAAAGATCCCCCAGCAATCTCCCTTTGAAACCAGTTGAGCAATTGAGTAAAATGTGAGTTCCCTTAGTTGGCAGCCTAAGCAGAGGGGCCCAGAACTGCCTGTTGCAGGTGATAGGTGGAATCAGCTTCTTTAGCGACCTTCCTGCAACCCATTCCATTCAAGTGGTTGCAGTGGGAAATTGGGAGGGGGGGGTAAATAGAGCTATCTGAGGGGACGAAGAAGAGCAGCTGACTTGGGAAGCAGAAATGCAGTGGGAATCTTGAGATTGTCTGATATTTACTCTGACAACGGCATACGTACGTGATTGAGTTTGCAGTTGGGAACCTGATGCGTAGCCATGCCTTGCCATGAGGATAGAAGCGGCTGGTGACTCTGACCTCAGGGCACTTCTATTGGCCGATAGAAGCGGCCTTGTGGCAAGGCGAGTGCATGTGGCACTCTAGGTGGAGGTGCGCATGGGGGGAAGAAATTAAGTCACCCCCGAAAAGATGGCCTAGCCATTTTTTCGGGGCTCAGAAAAGAAAAAAAAAAAAAGGCCCGGCCTTATTTTGTGAGAAACACGGTATTTATTACAGTCATGGATCAGCACAAAAATTAAACATTAAAATAAAACAAATCTGAACAGAACCAAACAGCAGTTTAATTTTGCTGTTGGCTTTATGGACTGTGGCTTTTTTCTATATAGTGGATAGATGTCAAGCCAAATATCTTGGGTGAACAGTGTTCTAGAAATTTATACATTGTGTGCTTGCTTTGCAAGGAGAGATTATTATTTTTGAAATATATTTATCATTATTCAATTAGGGGAAACAATTTGTGTGTAGGTTTGTTTTGTTTTTCCTTTTTAGGCACATTATTTTCTCTTTGTGTAGTCTTGTCTAGTTTTGTTTCACTTTTACATTTCCTTTCCTTCTCCCCCTCCCTTTTTTGGGGAGTTTGCATTGTAATGTTTTGAATACAAAATACAAAAAAGTTATAGAGGAAAAATAGCATGAAGAAATGCCCAAGTGTTCAACAAAATAACATTTCCCCTGGAATCAGAATCCTAAATAATGATGAAAAAAATAATTCTCCTAGGTTTATCGGTCTAAATAGAACATGAGGGTTTATTTTCACCTTTTCCAAAGGAGAAAAAAATTTCAATTTAATTCTCAAGGGTGGACTATGGCATTCTTATTTAGTTACCAGATGGCCAAGAAGTGTGTGTGAATGCTACATTTTTTTTAATATATTATACAATCCTCTTTCCAGCAGTCTGCAGCCTCCCTGGTTCCTCACACTTCAGTTAAGTCCCAGAGAAAGATCTCAAGAAGAAACTACTTTAATGGGTTTTTCAGTTTGGAAGTGAGACTGGTAAGGGAGGCTTCAGAGTGATTGAAAAATATGTAAAAGAAAACAACCATCGGGATCATTTCCTTGCTCTTTCAAAGCAAAATGCTGTACAACTGCATCAAAAACAAAGGAAAAATATGCATTCAAAAATGTAGATAATGGTAGAAAGCAGAGCTCATTTTCCACTGGGATAGAAACTGCAAGACAAAATTTGGCACAGCTTAGAATAACAGAGTTGGAAGGGACCTTGGAAGTCATCTAATCCAACTCCCTGCCTAAACAGAAAACCCTATACTATTTCAGACAAATGGCTATCCAACATTTTTTAAAAAAAAACTTCCAGTGTTGGAGCATTCACAACTTCTGGAGGCAAGTTGTCCCACTGATTAATTATTCTGACTCTCAGGAAAATTCTCCTTAGTTCTAGGTTGCTTCTCTCCTTGATTAGTGTCCATCCATTCCTTCTTGTCCTGCCTTCTGATGCTTTGGAGAATAGCTTGACTCCCTCTTCTTTGGGGCGGCCCCTGAAATATTGGAACACTGCTATCATGTCTCCCCTAGTCTTTTCATTAGACTAGACATACCCAGTTCCTGCAATTGTTCATCATATGTTTTAGTCTCCAGTCCCCTAATCATCTTTGTTGCTCTTCTACGCACTCTTTCTAGAGTCTCAACCTCTTTTTTTTTTTACATTGTGACAACCCAAACTGAATGCAGTATTCCAAGTGTGGCCTTACCAAGGCATTATAAAGTGGTATTAACACTTCACATGATCTTGATTCTATCCCTCCGTTTATGCAGCCTAGGACTGTGCTGGCTTTTTTGGCAGCTGCTGCACACTGCTAGCTCATATTTAAATGGCTGTCCACTCGGACTCCGAGATCCCTCTCAGAGTTACTACTATTGAGCAAGGTACCACATCTACTCTATCTGTGCATTGGTGCATTTGCAGCTTAAGGAAATCAATCCTGACTGTCCTTTGGAAAGACAGATACTGAGGCTCAAGCTCAACCACTTTGGTCACCGAATGAGAAGAGAGCATCTATTCGAAAAGAGCCTGAAGTTGGGAAAGATGGAAGGCAAAAGCAGAAAGGGATGGCTGAGGGTGAAAGGGTTAGATAGTGTGATTGACACAATGAACATGAGTTTGGGCAAACTCCAGCAAACAGTGAAGGACAGAGGGTCTTGGTTGCTGTGGTCCAAGAGGTTGCAAAGAGTCAGACACGACTTAATGATTGAAGAACAACAAATAGTTCAGCTTATGAAGTGAAATACAGAAATTCCAGAGTTGAAAAAGATAGTTGGAGAGTTTTGTTATCACCGAGTCCATCTCTCTTTCCAGTACAAGATTTATAATGTAGACTGTCATCTTGTTAGATGATTGTCCAATCATGAAAGAAAAAAGGAAACCTCACCAAGTCGAGAACAAATTGATAGTTAAACAGTTCCTACTATTGGGAAGTCTTATTTAAGCTTATTCCAAACAACTTCCCTCTAGAACCACCAGGTCTAGTTTTGCCAAGTAGAGCAACAGAAAATAAAGATTATCTTTGGAAAGTGATCTCTTCTAAGCTGCTTCACTGATATTCCTACTCCAAATATCTGCTTTATCAAATAAGGTTGACATATTAGGAATCTTCTATTATTTCATGTGTATACAACTATACATGTATGCATTTTTAAAACTGATAATGTTACCTAGTTGGGTAATAAAACATCTGCAAGCAAACAATAGAGCTCAGCTAGCACCAAGGACTCCACAATTCAACCCTGAGCTACAAATATTTGCTTCTATTGGTAAAATTATTATTGTCAAGCATTGCATAGTATGCAAGAAAACAAGCAAGCTCAGAGAGCACCAAGGACCTTGACATAAATATTCTCCTTTGTTAGTCTTGCATAGTATGATGTGCTAATGCAATAGTTGTCTGCAACCCTCCAAAATCTCTTTTTACTATGTGTAGCTAAGATGCATATCTGGAAGCAGTGGTTGAGCTATGATATATCTTCAAATGGATACAGCAGATACTTTGAATTAAACACCCTTTCACAGTATGTTAGAAATTGTTGGGTAAATCACATCCAATTTGAGAGACTATAAATCTGTATAGACCTATTTAAAGACATATTCAAAAACCTTCTTTAATTCTGTATAGTTTTCTATTTCTCTCTAAGATCAGAGTCCTCAGATGATTAATTGCAAGAATAAGATTTGTCTTTCAAGGTTAAAAGCCAAATGAGTGCACTGATGCTGCTACTATCTCTACAAATACAGTTTTACAGGATAAAACATAAGGTCCTCTCTAAAGATCTGTTGTAGCGTCTCACCCTTAAGCAAGTTCCACTAGTTGACAAGTACTTCACTTTGTTTGACAACATATGTACATTTCACCAATCAGACCTGCATGTTGAAAGAATGTAAAAGGGTGTTGTTTCAAGATCTGGAAAAAATTAGCACACTGGTGTTTTTAATATTTATAACTTTAACATGAGATTTGCTGCAAATTGTGGTCAAGGCTGCACTTTCTTGGGGGTTTCAACAGAAATTCATGATCAATTCTTTTTTCCACAAAAGATGGATTTAAAAAAGTAAACTGTTTGAAAATTGTAAGAGAGAGAAATGGATTTATACAACTTGTACATATGAACTACAGGGACGGTTAAGGCAAGTGGTGGGATTCAGCTAGTTTGCACCAGTTCAGGAGAACCAGTTGTTAATTTTCTGAACAGTTTGGTGAACTGGTTATCAGAAGAAATTATTAGGGCAGAGAACTGGTTGTTAAATTATTTGAATCCCATCATTGGTTAAGGCTATGGAAGGGCATTGTTTTGGAAGAAAATTAAAGAGAGAACTGGGGAAGAAATGGAGGTAGTGACAGATTTCCTGGGCTCCAAGTTCTGCAGATGGGGACTACAACCAAGAAATTAAAATACACTTGTTCCTGGGGAGGAAAGCTGTGGCAAATCTAGACAGCATACTAAAAAGCAGAGACATCACCCTGCCAACAAAAGTGCATATAGTCAAAGGTATGGTTTTTCCCAGTTGCAATGTATGGCTGTGAAAGTTGGACCATAAGGAAGGCTGAGCACCAAAGAATTGAAACCTTTGAAGTATGGTTCTGGGGAAGACACCTGTGACTCTCTTGGACTGCAAGGTGATCAAACTGGTCAGTCCTAGAGGAGATCAACCCTCACTGCTCTTTAGAAGGCCAGATCCTGAAGATGAAACGTAAGTACTCTGGCCATCTAATGAGAAGGAAGAACTCACTGGAAAAGAGCCAAATGCTGGGAATGATTGAGGGCAAAAGAAGAAGGGGATGGCAGAGAATGAGGTGGCTGGATGGAGTCACTGAAGCAGTCGGCATGAGCTTAAATGGACTCCGAGGGATAGTAGAGGACAGGAAGTCCTGGAGGAATGTTGTCCATGGGTTCGCGATGGGTCAGACATGACTTTGCAACTAACATCAACAAAATCAGGATTGGGCCATGATTAATATTTCCCAGTTTCTGGCCTTAATCTTCTTGAAGCAAAATCTTCATTCATTGTGTATCTTTCAGTTCAGCACTTTTACCTTGATTATTCCCTTGTGTGGACTCAGAGATGCTGACTCCCAACTGGCTGCCATAGGAGTTAATGCCCATCATGGCACTGTGAGCAGGAGAGCTGGACAAAGCAGGGATCTGACCTGGATTTCTTGGGACACTGTAGAGAGCTTCCGCAATATCAGCAGCTCGCTTCAGAATAATGTCCTGAAACAAGCAAACAACAACAAAAATCAGCATAAAATTAATTCCAAGGGGACTGATTTGCTTTACAAATTAGGAGGAGGAGGAGGAGGAAGAGGAGGAGGAGGGGGGAGGAGGAGGAGGAGGAGGGAGGAAGATGAGGAGGAGGAGGAGGAGGGAGGAAGAGGAGGAGGAAAAGGAGGAGGGAGGAAGAGGAGGAGGAGGAGGAAGAAGAGGAGGAGGGGGGAGGAGGAGGAGGGAGGAAGAGGAGGAGGAGGAAGGAGGAGGAGGAGGAGGAGGAAGGAAGAGGAGGGAGGAGGAGGAGGGAGGAAGAGGAGGAGGAGGAGAGAGGAAGAGGAGGAGGAGGAGGAAGGAGGAGGAGGAGGAGGAGGGAGGAAGAGGAGGAAGGAAGAGGAGGGAGGAAGAGGAGGAGGAGGAGGAGGAGGGAGGAAGAGGAGGAGGAGGAGGAGGGAGGAGGAGGAGGAGGAGGAGGAGGGAGGAAGAGGAGGAGGAGGAGGGAGGAAGAGGAGGAGGAGAAGGAGGAAGGAGGAGGAGGAGGAGGGAGGAAGAGGAGGAGGAGGGGGAGGAGGAGGAGGAGGAGGAAGGAAGAGGAGGGAGGAGGAGGAGGGAGGAAGAGGAGGAGGAGGAGGAGGAGGGAGGAGGAGGAGGGAGGAAGAGGAGGAGGAGGAGGAGGAGGAGGAAGGAAGAGGAGGGAGGAAGAGGAGGAGGAGGAGGAGGAAGGAGGAGGAGGAGGAAGAGGAGGAGGGAGGAAGAGGAGGAGGAGAAGAAGAAGAAGAAGAAGAAGAAGAAGAAGAAGAAGAAGAAGAAGAAGAAGAAGAAGAAGAAGAAGAAGAAGAAATCCTCCCCAGATGTTCAACAAACATGTGTCTTGAGATGGTAAAATGTGTAGGAAAATATCAAGATCAGGTCTGCTGCTACTGCTGCTGCTGCTTTTTCTAATTTCTAAGGTTTTATTTCAAATAGGCTCTCATGCTAATTATATTTGGCTAACTGGATAATTTAAAAGTCCTCTTCCTCAAAGGTTACATACTGAAAAAAATAAACTGTTCCTTTTTGTTTGGCCTCTCTGTGCAGCGGAAGACTAACAGAGTAAAAGGGTATCAGAAGGAAAGATAAAGGAGGATAAAGGAGAAGATACCAGAAAAAGAAAAAGGGGTAACCCCCCCCCCACTTGCCTCAACTCCATCAACTTTTGACATCTGAAATAGCTCTCCTTGAGGGAGATGAACGGTCTAGAAACATGAAATATAAATAAATAAAGTCACTCTGATGAGAAGTGTAGAAAAAATACTACTCAATCCTCACCTAGAGCCCAAGTGAGCCATCTGTGGGTTCTAAAGCTGCAAAACATAATAACCTAAAAGCCCTCTGGAACCTGACACTTGAGAACTCTAACAGGTGTTATCTGTCCCTGTTTTGGGAGGGCATTGAATGAGAAGGAGAGAGGAAGAATGAATAAACATAGAAAAAGAAGACTAGAAAAATTGGTAGATTAAAGGCAAAGAAATAAAAAACAGGGTAAAGGAAGGTCTCCAAAATTACAAGCTTTTAAAAATGTTTATAAAACTTTTAGTAGTTTCTGTAGAAGCCAACCTTTTCTGTTTGCAGACTGTTTGAATAGTAATAAACTAATCCAATAGAGGAGAAAACTAACAGCATACTAGAAATTTCATCAAACAGGATGATGGAGGAACAACAGGACTAGTGGGTTGTATGCCCATCGTCTGTAACAGAGTTTAGAGGAAGAAGGAAATTCTTTTCTTTGAATGATTTACTGGGTTGAAATGGCAGATAAATTCTTATATATTTATATACTTACAAGCATGAGAACTACCTCCCAGGTAAGATTATAGAGGAGTTTTAATGGAGCATTAAGCCTCATCAGTTCCACTCAAGTAGGTAGGTGGAAAGGTGACTCAGAAGATGCTGCAAATCCAGTGCTTTCTTTACACATTCACAAGTTAAAAAGAGAGGAGCGCTAACCTGATTGTTATGTGGTGTCCCATACAGTGCTTCGACTAGGTCAGCTGCTCGTTTCAAAAGCATCTCCTGCAAGCAGAAAGGAAGGACAACCAAGGACATGTCATGCATTGAAAAATGTGGCAGTAAGAACTAGGGGGTGTGCATAAGCGCACAAATCGTGCCTACCGTCCCTGTCCTATTGTTTCTTTTTTAAATGTTTCTGATACATACCCATTTCATGTATTCATAGCTATGTTTATACTTATACCTGTTGTCTTGTAAGCTATTGACAAATCAAATCAAATCAATAAAATCAAATAAATCAAATCAAATAAAAATAAATAAATAAAATAAATAGGCAAGCACTAGTGTTTTTTTAAAAAAAAACACTAGAGTTTTTTTAAATTATTATTATTTATTAGTAATTCATACTTCACCACTCTGTTTAGGCACTCCCAGTAGCTTTTGGCCATGAAAACAAATCGAGGGAAGAGCACACTTAACCAGGCTTCCTTAATTCAATCATGCTCTGAACCAGGGATGGGATTCAACTGGTGTAACTACCAGTTTGGTGAGTGCACGTGCTCCAAATACGTACTTTGTGTGCCCCTGCAGCATTTGAAAACTGCCCATGTTCAGCTCTAATGCTTCTACTGCAGCCTTGGCAAGTAAAACAGCTAAGGCACAGCAATCTACTGTGCCGCATGAATAAGCTAAGCTGCAAAACGTGGAAATAAAGGACAGACTGGGGGTGGTGGTGGGGAAATGATCACTGGAACTACTGGTTCACTCAAACCGGTCTGAACCAGTAGAATCCCACCCCTGCTCTGAACATGCTAAGCCACAAAGCATGGTTTACAAAAAGACTATGTTAAACGAAACCAAACCAATCCATCAGTTCATATCATGAGTCTGCCCAGAGTCAGCCATGATTTACTTAATTATTTCATCTTTATTTTGATTTATTTTATTCATTTTATGTTGCATGTTGTACCACTTTTATTTTTATTGAGTGTAGAGTTGTTGTTTCCCCCCCTATCGTGTATGTTTCAACCAGTGTCTGTTCTCTACAAGCCACTGAATGTCTCTTTGGATTGTGGCAACACAGAAATGTATTGAATAAATAAACTCACAATATACTGAGCATACATTATTGAGGGGCTGACATACAATATAAAGTAGTCCTTGACTGAGAACCATTTGTTAAGTAATCATTTGAAGTTATAATGGCACTGAAAAAATGACTTGTGAGCATTTTTCACACTTGCAGCTTCCTCACAGTCATGTGATCAAGAACACAGATGCTTGGCCACAGACTCATATTTATGATGGTTGTAGTGTTCCACTGTAATCTGGCTTGCAATTGGGTTGTTATGCCCAGTCTGGCTTTTCTATTGATAAGCAAGGTCCATGGGGAAGACAGGTTAACAAATATCAGTGGTGGGATTGAAATTTTTTTGCTACCAGTTCTGTGGGCATGGCAGGGGAAGGATACTGTAAAATCTCCATTCCCACCCCACTCCTGAGTAGTTCTCCTGAACTCTTGAGTAGTTCTCCAAACTACTCAAAATTTCTGCTACTTGTTCTCCAGAACTGGTCAGAACCCACTGAATACCATCTCTGACAAGTATGTTACTAACTGAACAACTGCAGAGATTCAGTTAACAACTGAAGCAAGAAAAGTGATAAAACGAGGCAAAATTCACTTAACAAATATTTGGGCTCAGTTATGGAGACATATGGAAAGGTGGCTGGTTTGAAAATAAATAAAGATAAGACAAAGATCTTGACAAAGAGTATGCTATCAAGACAAAAGGAAGAACTGGCAGACCTATTGAAAATTCAGGTCACGAATAAGATCAAGTACTTTGGGATATACTTGACAGCAAGATGCAGTACATTAAAAGAGAATAATTATATCAAACTTAAACAGCAGATAGCGCTAGATTTGGCGAAATGGGAAAATTTACAACTGTCACTAATAGGGAGAATTTCAACAATCAAGATGAATATATTACCCAGAATTTTATATTTGTTTCAAACAATTCCAATTAGGCTTGGAAAAGACTACTTTGAAGATTTAAATAAAATTGTGTTGAAATATATATGGCAAGGTAAGAAAGCGAGAATAAAGTTAAAACTTTTGCAAGATGCTAGAATAACAGGAGGATTTGGTTTGCCTAATTGGGAGTTGTATTACCAAGCTACAAATCTGATGTGGGTTAAGGAATGGATAACATTAAGAAATACTAGATTGCTGACATTAGAAGGACATGATCTGTTGTTGGGGTGGCATGCTTTTCTATGGTATAAAGGAACTAAAACACAGGGGTATTTTAGAAGACATTATATATGGGAGTCTCTGTGGTTAAACTGGAGAAGATTAAAAGACAATGTTATTTGAAAATTCCAGTCTGGCTGTTGACTATTGAAGCATTTTCTTATCCTATAAAACACAAAAAGGAACAAACAATTAGATATGGTGAAATACTGAATGAAAAGGGTGAACTTAAATCTATACAAAAACTAGAGGAACAAGGTATAAAGATGAATTGGTTTTCATATGCACAAATATATTCAAGGTATGATAAAGATTCTAAAACAGAAGGTTTCTATGATAAACTGACTGACTTAGATAAGATTTTGACAGGTACTGATGAAAAGGTGACTAAAAAATTGTATGGATACTTATTAGAAATTAAACTAGAAGAAGAACAAGTTAAAGAAACTATGATTGCTTGGGGGAAGAATTTTGGATATGGGATTGATTTAGAGAAATGGCAAAAATTGTGGTCTCAAAATTATAAAATGACAATGTCAACAGCATATAAAGAAAATTTGTATAAGATGTTTTACAGGTGGCATTTCCCCCCAACAAGAATAGCAAGAATGTTCAAGAATAAATCTGAAAAATGTTGGAAATGTCATCAGACACCTGGCTCATATTACCATATGTGGTGGACTTGTGCAGATGCTAAAAAATACTGGACTAAAATCCACACGTGGTTGGAAAAAATGACAAAAAAAACCATATAGATTTGAAAGCAGAGATATTTTTATTGGGAATTTTACCTGAAATATATAGTAAAGACTTGAAATACCTGATAGTAAATGTATTAACAGTGGCTAGGATTGTATTTGCTAAAAACTGGAAAAATGAGAAAACACCATCACAGGAGGAAATCATTAAGAAAATATTGGAATGTGCTGAAATGAGTAGATTGACATTTGAAATTAGAGAACAAGAGGATAAACAATTTTATAAAATTTGGGATCTATTCTATCAATGGTTAGACAATAAAATATAGTAATGAAATATGTAGACTTTTAGAAAATAATAAATATATAAAGATGTATTCTTTTCTTATTATATCTACAAAATGATTCTAGGATAGATTTGGGATGATAATATGAACTGTCATAAAACAAATTAAGTAAATTATGATTATTTTGTAAAACATGAATGAATTAAAGTATAGTCAAATGATTGAATAATAATGATATTAATGTATTTAATATTTGATTGAAAATACAAGATTATATACAATGTAATTGTAATTGAAGACTATGAAATGGAAGCACAAAACAATTTGTAAACCAACCGGCACACTGTATGTATGTATGTATGTATGTATGTATTCGGGTATTTTCCCACGTCATAATAGGGGTGCTTTTAAAGTTGTAGCAACGTTTCAGCAGAATCTCATCTGCCATCATCAGGCTTCTGTATGGTGTTTGTCTGAGTCAAACTTTTACAGTGGTTTCAGATTTAAATTTGGGGCAGCCTATTGCTGTGTCAGAATGGTTTTTTTCTTCCTCCTGATTGGTTGAGAGTCTTGGTCTATGTTTATTGGTCTTGGAGTTTGCTGTGTTCTGCTACTAATATCTTCTGTCTTTTTTTGGGGGGGGGCTCTTTTTGTATCTTGATTGGCTGGCAACATTGTGTTACTTTATTGGAGGCCTTTAGTGCAGCTTGGCTTCGGGTAAATGGACGGCTATCATTAGTTAGGAAGCTGGGTTTCATCTGGGTGCCTGGTTGGGGTGTGTTTGAGCTGGAGGTATCAGGGGGGATCTGTTTGTGCCCAGGTGTTTGCCTGGCTTGTGGTGTGGAGATTTTTTTGTTTGTGAGTGCAGGCTTCCAAATGATTGACAGCCTGGTGGAATCATCTCTTCTGTTCATGCTTTCTGGTCTTTTTTGATTCCACCAGGCTGTCAATCATTTGGAAGCCTGCACTCACAAACAAAAAAATCTCCACACCACAAGCCAGGCAAACACCTGGGCACAAACAGATCCCCCCTGATACCTCCATCTCAAACACACCCCAACCAGGCACCCAGATGAAACCCAGCTTCCTAACTAATGATAGCCGTCCATTTACCCGAAGCCAAGCTGCACTAAAGGCCTCCAATAAAGTAACACAATGTTGCCAGCCAATCAAGATACAAAAAGAGCCCCCCCCCAAAAAAAGACAGAAGATATTAGTAGCATAACACAGCAAACTCCAAGACCAATAAACATAGACCAAGACTCTCAACCAATCAGGAGGAAGAAAAAAACCATTCTGACACAGCAATAGGCTGCCCCAAATTTAAATCTGAAACCACTGTAAAAGTTTGACTCAGACAAACACCATACAGAAGCCTGATGATGGCAGATGAGATTCTGCTGAAACGTTGCTACAACTTTAAAAGCACCCCTATTATGACGTGGGAAAATACCCGAACAAAGCTGAATGCCAGATATGTAAGTACCCGCGAAAACTTAAGAAAACATATATATATATTTTATGTTTTGTTTGTTTATGTTTGTTTTAAAAACCAATAAAAAATTTTTTTTTTAAAAAAAGAAAATTTGGGCTAAGTTGTGGTCATAAGTCAAGGACTAGCTGTATTGTGTATAAATTGGCTACACAGATCAGGGTTGGGTAAACAATGGTAGAATTAAACGTGGGAAGTTGGTTTGTGATTCAGAAGACCAGACCAATGCAGCCATTATCTTTTATCTTGTTATGTGAATGAAGTCAATAGGTGAGGAAGTGAGATTTACCTTTGCTAGTCGTTCTGGATCACCAGGATGTCTCGGGATGACCTTCTGGAGTCTTTGGAAACCATAGTCTATGGTTGGTTCATTTAAAGCTGAAAAAGAGGGTGGAAAAAGAGTAACAAGTGAAATTTTTATAGGGGAGGGGGAAAAAAAACCCTCAATAGTTGAAAATTATTTCGCACTAAAAAAGAAAAGGAATAATGGAAGAAAGCAATAATTAATGTTGCACGCATATGAAGGAATGGATAATAAAACCTAAGGGGTAGGGTGGCTCAGCGGCTAAGACACTGAGCTTGTCAATCAGAAAGGTCAGCAGTTTGGCAGTTCGAATCCCTAGCACTGCTTAATGGAGTGAGCTCCCGTTCCTTGTCCCAGCTTCTGCCAACCGAGCAGTTCGAAAGCATGTAAAAATGCAAGTAGAAAAATAGGGAGAGGAAAAAAAGAAGCTTTTCAACATTTGTGACAACTACTGTTCAAAGAGGAGGTGAGGCCAGGAGAGAATTTGCACAAGTTTATCTTGGGCATTGTTGGTGCCTGTTCTTGAACAGGGAAGCCCTTCAGATGCTCATTCACACCCTAGGCACCTCACAATTGGACTATGGCAATGTGTTTTGCATGGGGCTGCCCTTGAAGACCATCTGGAAGATGCAGATGGTTTAAAATGTAACAGTGTGAGCAGTAATGGGTGCTTCCAATTATGCCCATGCGTATCTAACTTGTATTGGTTACCAGTCAACCTCTACAAAATGAGGAGTAGAAATAACCTTGAGGAATAAGGGGATGAATCACAATCAAGAAAATCATCAGATAAAATAAATTTTAGTCTGAAACAGAACTTAATTTTAAAAAACTTTTAATCAATGGTGAAAATAACCTTGGGAGATAGAAGGAAGAACCACTGCCTAGACAATAGTTTGGTGAGAGAAATCAAAGTCCAAAGCATCTCAGAAGGACCCAGATCTCTGGAAAGTTAAGGCCGGGAAGGAGAGAAGTACTTTCAGACTTGAAAGATTATGTTACTATAACTTTACAATAAAGATAGAATTAGTTTTAGAGATTTTGCTTTGCTGTCTAGACTTCCTCAAGAGGTAACAGACCTGACACTCCTGTGCATTCATCCCGTGTATTCAGACTTGCAAGATTTTTTTATGGTAACTTTCTAATAAAATTTGTATTGACGTTCATGATTTTGGTTTAGTCTGGTATACTTAAAAGGCTGACATTCTGGAGGCAATTCAAAATGCTGATTGAATATATTGTAAATTGACCAACTTTTTCTAATTGAGCAGCCTTAACAAATCAAATCAATCAAATCAAATCAAATCAATTAAATCAATCAAATAATCAATTATCAACTTTGCTGAGCAAGAAATGATAAAATAGATCTCTTAGACAATTAAGATTGTTTTGAGATTACAATATTACTGCAAAGCAATGAATAACCCTTAAAGAACTATCTTGGTCATCCAGAAGGAACTACATTATCTTGTAATGTAGATCTTCTTTTCTAATTCTGCTCCAGCTTGATATGTCAGAAGGACTAAAAGAGTCTAATTCAGAGGTTTTCCAGTAAAGGGCAAATCCTGGAGAAGATCACTGGTTTTATTTTTCCTTTCAATCAAATCGGTATCTTGGCGTTCAATACAACTACAGATATGGTTTTGGACAGAAAAAAAATGAAGTCAGAGAAAAGCCAAAAAAAAAAAAAAAAACCCTTGCAAAATGATTTAAGCAAAGATGATCAAATCATCATATTTTGATATGCATTTATTTAGAGAATAAATTATTGCACTCACTCTAGATCAACAAAATGGTCCACACCCATATTTCTCCAGAGGTCTCCAAATATTTATAGTTTAAATTGGTTGAATAGAACCAATTACAATGCCATCTCCAAAGATGGCTTCCAGAAGACTATCAGGTATCTCAGCATTGTAGAGTAGATGGGAAGTTGGACAAATATAAGGAAGCACTAAAGCACTGAGGTGGTTAACTTCCAAGAAAACCACAAAAAGATTCCATGGAGTCATCAGGAGAAGAACTCAATGAAAATCTCTGTTTACCCAAATAGTAAATAATTTGCCACTTCAACATGTCCATCCTGCTCCCTTCTTCATTCAATCATCAGGTCAGTAAGAGAAATTCAAAATGGCAGACATTTTGCAATCCTCTGCCTGCCATTAATAGGACCATCGGGGGTACTTGGGCAAAGAGAATGCCCAACCATTTCTGACTCATATTAGTTTCTTGAAGTTTTTTGGAAATCTATTCCTCTGCATTTCTCCATTCGTCTGCTTTTCTTTTTTAAAAAATAATAAATTGGTAGTTAATTACGGATTTATGATTTTTTTTTGCACAAGATACATATCACACAATGACATGAATGTTTTCAGCTGCAAACATTCTGATTATATTAAACTGCATAATTAAAAGATGGCTTATCTTCTTCTTTTAATCAGCACCTCACAAGTCGGAGAACTACCAAAAAATAAAAAATAGAGTTCCAGGAGGTGCAAACTGGAAATGGTCATAGCATAGTGAGCAAAACCCTTTAGCGCTGCAACTTTGTTTTGTTGGAATGTGAAGTTAAACCTGGTGCCAATTCAGTTTTTTATCTGGCCTCAGATTTTCCCATCTGGCTGTCTTTAGCAGAACAGAATGGAAGTACCCTACATAGCCGTAATAAGCTCTGGTGACATGGATTTTGATTTATTTTAATGGAATAACGATGGGCCAGTTTAAAGATTGTTGGATGGAATCAAATGGGGGTTGAATGGGAAAGACCTAAGAATTTCAACTTTGCTATACTTAGAAAATTTTTCAATGCCTATTGGGAAACATTCTGGATCGCTTAAGAAGTTTAATAATACACATTTCAACTGCCATAGAATCTATTTCCCTTCTGGGAGCAGAGCAGAGAAATTGTGCCAATAATCGTGAGAATTTGTCAGAAGTCTCTTGAGATCTTATATATCACTATCTGCCATTTCTCTTGTTCATTCTGAGCCTAATAGTTGAAGTAAGTTACATGTCTTGAATCAAGCTACAGGGATTATAAATTGGAGAACCCTTTTCTTTTTTAAAAAAAAAAGGGAAAGAAAAGAAAAGAAAACCAAATCATCTAAATGCACATTCTTAACCAAGAATATCTAATGGGAATATTCAAATTTGTAACTCAAGGATAAAATCTAACTGCTACTCAGGGGTGGGTCAAAATTTTTAACAACCGGTTCTATGGGCGTGGCTTAGGTGGTGGATGTGGCTTGGTGGTCATGTGACTGGGTGCACATGGCTTGAAAGTCATGTTATTGGCTGGGTGTGGCCAACTCAATATCACTCACATTAAAGCACGCATCTCCTCGCCTGGCCTCTCATGACTGTGGGCATTCTACAACAGTCGTAAGTGTGAAAAATGGTCATAAGTCACTTTTTTCAGTGCCATTGTAACTTTAAATGGTCACTCCACACAAGCAAAGTACCAGCAAAGGAGGGGAAAAAAACTCAAGAGAAATTCCAGAGACAGGAAGTCTAGTCCTGCCAAGAACATAATAAGAGTTAATGGAGAGGCAGTTTCTGTAAGCAACACCAGAATGTTTCCTTCCTACCTTCCTTACAGGATTAGGCCAGGAATTTCTTCAAACAACCGGTTCTCCGAACAGCTTAGAATGTTAACAACTGTTCCAGAGAATAGGTGTGAACTGGTACAATCCCACCCCTGCTACTACTCAGTATTAATTTTGAAGAAGACTACCTTAAATATGGATTTATTTCATGGTGGTAACCTGTAAAAACTAGGTTTAGAATTATAAGCATTTAATTCTTAAATATCTTAAAATTGTAGCTTTCAGGCTTTTTAAAAACAATAATATAGATGAGAGCTGTTTCTTAGTCTAGTTCAGGTTGTTGCATTTTTTATTTTAAAATGCTAACAGTTTGGGATTAAGGACCACTGTAATTTTACCTTGGCCGTGCAGATCAGTAGAGATAGTCCTCAACTTAGGGCCACAATTGTAGCCAAAATTTATGTTCCTAAGTGAAACATTTGTTAAGTAAGTTTTGCTCCATTTTATGACCTTTCTTGCGGCAGTTGTTAAGCTAGTAACTTGGTTGTTAAGTGAATCTGGCTTCCTCATTGACTTTGCTTCTCAGAAGTTTGCAAAAGAGGATTACATAACCCCAGGACACTGCCACCATCATAAATATGAATCAGTTACCAAGCATCTGAATTTTCACCATGTGACTATGGTCGGAAGTGTGAAAAATGGTCATAAATCACTTTTTTTCAGTGATGCTGTAACTTCGAATAGTCACTAAACAAATTGTTGTAAGTCAAGGATTATCTGTAACAGTACTGAATGCCAAAATGGATGAAAACAAAAAGCAAGATTTTCTTCAGCGTGACTTCCAGGTTCTAGAATGTTAATGCAAGTAAGTTGAACGTGGTTTCCTTATTGCTAATTTTTCAGTGCAATGACAAAAAAATCAACAATCACTGTAATTATGGTGAGGAACAAACTGGATCTTGGTTCATTCAATATCATGCACTCATGTTAAGGGGCGCGCATAAGTGCGCCATTGTGCCTCCCATTCCTGTCCTATTGTCCCCATTTAATCGTACCTATTTTGTGTATTCTTACTCATGTTAATACTTATACTTATTACTTTGTAAGTGATTGACAAATCAAATAAATAAATAAAATGTTCAGCTTCATCTCTCATCTTTTACTCTTTGTCTGTTGTGATTTTTCTATTGATGGTTTCAAGGTGAGAGAGCTCTTTTCTGAAGGTTCAAGATCTTCCAACTATAACTTAAAAATCAGTATAGCTGAACTGTCTGTTGTAAACTGGACTGAGGGTACAGCAAACTTTCAAGTTAGTAGACCAACAGAAGAGAAGGTGTCTCCATAAAAGCCAAATATCTCTTAAACCTGAATGGAATTTTATTCATGGATATGTTATGCATTTTACTCATGCACAGATGGCAAGCAAGATTTTACATACCTATGCACAGAAGTATGTAATAGATGGACAGATTTTAGTTTGTTGCATCTGAAACCAACAGTTTAGTGATGTTAAATCCCTTCTTTTCCCCAAAACAAAATCAGCAGGGACATACTTTCATGATTCAGTCTGTCGTTTCAGATTTCAAATCTTCACAAATAGCTTTCTAACTAATTAAGCCACAGAAGGGTTTCTCCCACCATACCGGGCAGGAGGAAAAATGCCTAGCTTGGCATCCTGATCAGTCTCAAGATTGTCATCCACACAACCCTGATATAGGCTCCCCCTGAAAGAAATTGCTAGCAGATCTTTAACTAGAGCAATGCTACTGTGGCATCCTTTGCCATAATCTATTAAAAGTACCCATCACAGAGAACATATGCATAGAGATAACAGCTCCCAAGTTGACATTCAGATGTACCCTTGGAATTTATCTTTAATTTTTATAGTTTTCTTTAAAAAAAAAAAAAACAGTTTATGGGTCTTTCTTCAAACAAGCTGTCTCGGTGCTGTTCTTGTTCCACTAATGCCTAATCAGTTGAAACATGAAATGAATATTGGATTTGGTATTAAATATTGAAGGACCCTCCTCAGATCTTCAGCAGCTGAATCATGAACTCCTAAGATCCCTGCCTTGCCATCTACATCTGCTTGCTAACAGGAACAGGACTAGAAAGACTTCGTGGCAAACTCCCTTGGGCACTGCTGACTGGAGCCTTGTCTCAACCCAGAGATTGCTATCAGCTTCACAGAACTTTGACACTGATCAGATTAAAGCATGCATCCAAAACTTTATCTGATCACTATCCCTGGTCAGGAACAATAGCTCCAAATATGACAGAAACAAATACTGTATATGCTAAAAGATGACAAACTGTACATTTGTATTTCTGTTCTCCTGGATTTGCTCAAAAGTAAACAAGAACTGAGCATGGATTTAGCAATAGACTGTTTCTACCAGGGATAGCTTTAGATTTTAGTTTGGAATAACTTAACTTTGCATCTAAAAGGAAGCAACATGTTAGGAGTGCTCCATTATTCCACTTTTCCCACCCTACACAAAATGAGCAGAATTGCCTAAATTTGTAGTTTGTTAGAATTTAGCACCTTCCATTCACCTATCTTATTTTCTTATAACACAGGATCAATGCATAGGAGCACAATAATGCAACCCTGACTAGCATGTGTGAGGATTGCATCAAGAACTCTTGATGTAATATACATAGCAATAGCACTTAGCAATACACTTAGATTTATATACCACTTTACAGCCCTCTCTAAGCCATTTACAGAGTCAGCATATTGACCCCAACAATCTGGGTCCTCATTTTATCGACTTTGGAAGGATGGAAAGGTGAGTCAACCTTGAGCTTGGTGAGATTTGAACTGCCAAATTGCAGGCAGCTGGCAGTCAGCAAAAGTAGCCTGCAATACTGCACTTTAACTACTGCGCCACCGTACATATGATGTTTTATCTGGGTGCATCTTTTGTGCAAAGAGAAAACAATGTAACACAAAGGCAGACTTGACTTGATTTTAAATACAGTTCTATCAATATTTTTTTGTGTGATGTGCTGTGTGCACTGCACCCATAAAAGAATGCGCGCACGCACACACACACACACACACACAAAAGCAAAAAACAAAAAAGGATACAATTATACATATAATAATATCAATTTAAAGGTTGCACCTATCATGGCCATTTTTGAATGGCTGGTCCTCAAGGATAAACCATATGATTGCATGTCATGTTATATTTTAGCAGATATTTGTCCTGTCTTGCACTAGTTAAAGAAAAGTCAGGCAACTGCCATATGATAAAAATGTCATAGTAAGTCAGATTAAGAATCATTGGAACCCATGAACATTTGAGCATTATGCCCTACAATGCTGAAACGTACATAGAAATTACAAATCAAAATAAATTAAATTAAAAGAAAGACATTTTAAAAAATCGAAATACTGAATTTTCATGGGCATAACAGTCATCTTGCTAAGATGGACAGAAGATCCTGTTGAAAATAAGCAAAGTTAGGAGATGCAAATAGCTGAAAAATATTGAAAAATGAGGATGCCTTTGAAGGCTAGCCATCATTTGGGAAAGGCTGCTTGCTTGATAAAACTTAACCCTTTTGTAACCAGAGTTTCTGTTTGTTTTCATTCTTTCCTTGTTCATATCTCTTCTCCTCCTTCCCATTTTTTTCTCCCATTTCTCTTTACCACTAGAACTGTTCCTTACCCTCATCTCCTATTCAGCCATTCTCCCCCACCCCACTTTTAGTGATGAATGGAGAAAGAGGAACATGTGTTTACATGCATACGTGTTAGTTTCTATGAACAAGAGTGGTTGGTTGGTATGAGCAAGACAGAAAGGCAGGTATATGCAGATAAATTAATTTTTTAAATTGAATTTTTCTTTTACAAGCGATGAATTAATTTTATTTATGTACAGGGCTCTTATTTTTACAGGCAATGAATTAATTTTATAATGGTTACTTTATTTTATAGGTAATTAATTTCAACCAGTGGCTATTAATTAATTTTTGTTTTGTCCTATCCATGCCCTTTTCTAGAGTGTGGTTTCACATACTCTCACATACACACACACACCCAGCACACACACACACACACAAATACAAATTCATGCCTATTTAGAAAGGGAGGAATCCCTAGGATGGATTTCACCTGGAATAACAATTTTAAGTTAACAAGATGGAAAAGCTGGGTATGTCTCAGGATGCTTTCTCGTATTTATGGTTTATTTTTCCTTCTTTTTTCCTCCCTTTGAGATTTATTTTATTTGGTTTGTCAATTGCTTACAAGGTAATAGGTATAAGTAAAAACATAGTTATGAATACATGGATACATGTAAGAAAAATAAAAGAAACAATAGGACAGGGACGGTAGGCACGTTGGTGCGCTTATGCACGCCTCCTACAGACCTCTTAGGAAGGGAGTGAAAGATGAGAGGACTTTTTGTTCGTACCAGTAAATATGGCATTACCCGCCCATGCCAATTTAATATTCCTCTGGTAATTTTGCAGGAAATGTATGGCATGTTTTCCAAGATAAGACAGGCTTGGGTTATAGAGAAAAACATTCTCCTGCTTCGGGCAAAAAAAAACCAAACACCAATACCAAAATAGAATAATGAGTAGTTTCTTCTTTTAAAGCATACCATCATTGTTAATAAGGTAATCTATAGCTTGCTTTAAAAAAAAAATCCATCATAATAGGTTGTGATCATTGCTGATACAGGGAGCAGAGGAGAAAAACAACACACTGGGTTAATTGTGCGGCTTGGAAGTTCTTTTATTGTTCTGCGTCTTTCTTGAAAGCATTTTGTTACCAGCCAGAAAGCGCTGAGGGAATTGGTTACACCAGGTGCAGCTGTATTTAATAGTTATGTTTATCACTGTGCTTGACATGATCTACTTAGACAAAGAGACTGAGAAATTGCTTGATTTTACCCTTGCTAATTTTGCAAAGCATCTTCTAGCAGATAGCAGCAAATTAACTATTTTTCCCTCTTTCTGGGTGAACCTAACAAAGAATCTCTGCCAATTTCCTCGCCTTCATTCCTCTGTATGGCCAAACAGCAGCGGTGGAGTGAAAAACAACCACAACCCACTGTCCTGATTTTCATTCTTGTCTGGTTTTCGGATTGGATAGATGCTCTGGTAAACATCTCCATTAAGTACCATAGTCAGCATTATGTGGGACTACCCTTATTTTTGGTTCGAAAGTTGCATCTGGTAAGATCTAAAGCAACCAGGACTCCTTACACACACAATTGCACTGGCTGATTCAAGATTTTTATTGTGCCCATACAGACAATTAGGGATCAAGATTCTTGGTGGAATGACTTTGGATTAGATTTGGCAATCACAAATGTCCTTTAAATTATTCACTGGGGAAAATAAAGACTGATTTCTGCTTATCAGCAGGAATATTCAGCTCATGAGAGACCCACTTTTGATTTTCCATAAGGTCCATATTTCTCTATTCATCCTTCTAAAAACAAAAAAGATAAAATTTGCTCCTGCCAAGTCATGTTTAACTCTAGGGGGTGCAGTGTTCAGCCTTGGGAGTCAGCATTGTCCAAAGATGCTTTTGTGGTCATGTGGCCAGCATGACTATATGCCAAGGTGCATGGAACACTGTTACTTTCCCAGCAAGTTGGTACCTATTTATCTACTTACATTTGCATGTTTTCGAACTGCTAGGTTGGCAGGAGCTAGGGGTCCATCTCTCTACATCCACCCCAAAGTGGGGGTTTTGCATTTCCTGGTAGCCCAGTTGACATGGAGACATGGAACCCAGTTGTTGTATAGTGGGATGCAGTCCTTCAGTGAACTGAGGTCCTCTGAATCGCCAGAGCTCCTCCTCCTTGATGTAACATAGAATGTCTTCAACTTCAACTCTCCATAGGGAAATACATCACTCTCCTACCAGATCACTTTGATCTGGTTTCAGTGTGCCCCAGTACAAAGAACAGACTGGAAGAAGATGTCTTCAATAAATGGAATCTCAGAATCAGAGCAAAGTGCTGGTCCTTTTTTCCTTCACAACCATCCATCTATTTCTTTTTTGATCTTCTTGGCTTTCCTAATTTCTATTAAAGCTCAGAGATCCCAAGAGAAGTATATTCCCCTGTCCCTCCACCAACAGTGTAAACAATCAGGGAGACTGTGCAAAATGTATTGTAGGAAATAACCCACCAATAGGATCTTCCAACTATCACTGCCATCTCTAACAGAAACAAATAAATAAAGTTAAAAAAAATACTACCTATTGAACTTCCATAAAAAAAAAATCTGTTCTGTTTTTACAAGGTTAGAAAACTTTTGAGAATTTGCAAGTCCTATTCATTAAGGCTACTTCATTATGACTAATTAAAGGGAAGCTCAAAAACAAGGCAGGAAAATCCTCATAATTTTTGTTTCCAGAACTTGATACTGAGAGGAAATTTGGAAACACAAAAAATAGTTTTTCAACAAGGATGTCATATTCGCAAAGAAAAACTGTAAACTCATTTAAATTTTATCTGGATGTATGGAATATGAAAAGCATGCAGCAAAAATGTCATAAAAAGGACATTTGAAAAAACAACAATCCTCTATTAACTCTTCAAATAAAACCACAGTTTTAACCCTTAATAGTTTAAGAGATAACTCATAACAGAATAATAGAGTTGAGGGAAATAAATAAAGTTCTTCCACATTTTTGACTTTCCAATGTGATATTTTCACATACCTGTATAAATAAATCTACCAGGAGCTCCTTTGCAAAATTGTTTGGATTTGTATGATAATGTGACTTCAACCACGCCAGGGATGTGACGAGGTGGTGTTTGGACACGGATGGCATGTGGGGTGATCAGCTGAGAATAAAAAGAGAAAACATGTTGAGACAGTTATGACAACTGTGATTTTGCCAGAAAAGTAGCACCCATTCTCAGTGTATGCCTGTTGATGAATCTGTGGCTCAAAATTGAATATAAGAAAACTTTCCCAGTATTTGAAAAAGTGCTGAGTTATTTGGGTCAGCTCCAGATAAGCATCTCAGGTCAAAAATTAAACAGGAAAAAGGTTTTGCTAGTATAGAAAAATACCAGACAATTTCTGTGCCTACCTCACTCCACACAAGCATAGTCCCAAATACGACTTGAAGCCCATCAAAAAAGTTGTCCCCTATAATGATCACCATTGCTCCACCAGTGGTCCAGCCTTCACTTGGACTAATTGCTTTGATGCATGGGGTGGCTAAAGAGAAAAGAGAAAGAAAAGAAAGGGAGAATAGAGTTAGCTTTCGGATGAAGCTCCTATGAAACTTCCTTTGATGGTTATATGGCTCCCAATTTCTCAGCTATCTTACATAACAGAAATCTAGCACAAGGCACAATGATACCTCTTACAGGAAACATAACATTGAGTTGCAAATTATCAAACACACACACACAACTCATGAGCTCTCCCAATCTCATAAGCTTCCTTTAGTCATGAATTGCAATCTTACACTATATGGCAAAATGTTACATTATATGGCAACCCATTTCAACCATTCAGATTAATTTTCATCATCATTTGTGGTTGTCTGTATTATCACCCTCAGTTTGTCCTGGAGCCCCGAAGAGACTGCTGAGCTTTCTCTTCCTGGAAGATCTCAGCCAAGAAGATCTATTTCAAAGAAGCTTGTTCAAGTTTGTTTAACAGGGGTTTGCCAAAGGCAGAGAGAAAGGGTGAAATGTGTGCCTAAAACAGATGCTGAAAAGACCTTTTTTACCCCATATTCTCTTATTTCTGGATAATTTTGGAAAATTCTTTTGCTTTTCAGTGATTGTCCATCTTCTATGCTATCAAGCATTTAGGACAATTCACATGAGAATTTTCATTCGGTTTCTATGGTTTGCTACCTCCCTGCCTTGTCTGGGAACTGAAGTTTGGAGAAATATTGAAAATTCACACTATGCATTTTGCTCCCTTGCTGGAATTAAGACACTGGCTTAAAACATGAAGAGAAAGCAAGATTTCCTCCATCATATTTACTGAAAGGACCACAAATGACTGGGTTCATATAATGCATTAAACCACAAAGAAACAAAGCTATGTAGCCAGGGAGAAAGAAGTCAGGTAAATTGGGATGATAAATAATGGTTATGATTCCCTGCATTTAACTCCTCTGAGAGCTTGAGATGAGGTACATGGGAAGGATTCATGCAATTTTGCACTCAATGAAATTGCTATGAAGCAGTTGATGGCGATGGCGACGATGACGATGATGGAGAGAAAGAGAGAAAGAGGGAGCGGAGGGCACCCAAAGTCTTGCATTAAATTCCCTTCAACAGGAAGTGTTAGTGGACTCACTAGTCCAAATTCTGCACCTGAATCATTACATGACATCTATTCTGCATAATAGCAACAGCATTTAGATTTATATACTGCTTCACAGTGTTTACAGCCCTCTCTAAATCAGCATATTGACCCCAACAATTTGGTCCTCATTTTACTGACCTCAGAAGGATGGAAGGATGGGTCAACCTTGAGCTGGTGAGAATCAAACTGCCAAACAGCTGGCAGTCAGCAGAAGTAGCCTGTGGTACTGCATTCTAACCACTGCGCCACTTTTGCATAAGTGTTGTCTTATCAAATTTTACTGGGAAGAAGGCACTGAATGATGTTTAAATCATTTGAATTATTTGATAGTGTAAATTACAGCTGTTAAAGCATTTTAATGTTATTTCAACTCTGGCAATTTTATATTGCCTTGCATTCTGAGCCTCCTAGTTTAGGTTAGAGGTAAACAACCCACAGTCTCAGAACTGCCTATTGCTCCTGACACCCTTCTCCATCATGGCTCCAGAGATCTTTAAAAGTTGCTACCAAGTTGTAATCTACTTAGTGATTGTGTAGAGAAATGATTAAGCATGACATGCAATGTTGTTGGTTTTTTTGTTCTGTCTCCACCCATGATTTTTTGAAGTTCAGCCACCCATTGCCAAGTGTGGCTCATAGCTCCTCAAAAATTATATAAATATTCTTCAACTTATGACCACATTTGAGACCAAAATTACCAAGGCATTTGTTAACAGATTTTGCCCCGTTTTATGACCTTTCTTGCCACAGTTGTTAAGGGAATCACTACAGTTTTTAAGTTTAACCTAGCGATTAAATGAATCTTGCTTCCCCATTGGCTTTGCCTGTCAGAAATCTGCAAAAGATGATCACACGCTTTTAGGGCAGCGCAACTATTACACATAGGTAGGTGCCAGTGGCCAAGGGTCCAAATTTTGACCACATAACTATGGAGATGCTGCAACAGTCATCATGCCGTTTTTTTTCCATTGGCATTTCAAATGGCCACTAAATGAATGGTTGTAATTTGAGGACTACTGTACAGCTCTTCCCAGAGGGAACACGCTGGCCTTTTTTTAAGTAAATATTTTTCACAGACCAGTTGTGTTGCAAAAGATAGTGAGCTATAAGCAGCAGTGGGATTCAGCCAGTTCACACACACACACACACCCATCAAAGTGGACCGTGGGTGTCGTGCTGCAATGGAGAAATGGGCAATGGAGTGGCTGGCACGAGGAAAGAAAAAGGCTGCTTTCCAGTGGTGGGATTCAAAAAAATTTACTACCAGTTCTGTGGTTATGGCTTGATGGGCATGGCGTGGCTTAGTGGGCATGGCTTGGTGGGCATGGCAAAGGAAGAATACTGTAAAATCTCCATTCCTTCTCTACTCCTAGGGGAAAGTTACCACCGGTTCTCCAAACTACTCAAAATTTCTGCTACTGGTTTTCCAGAACTGGTCAGAACCTACTGAATACCGTCTCTGCTGCTTTCCCTCTTTCTTCTCCCTGCTCCTCTTCCTTCCCTCATGCCGGCTGCTCCATTGCCCATTTTTCCATTGCAGCATAGCACCCAGGATGCACTTTGATAGCAGGTGAGTGAGTGGGTAATTTAACAACCTGATCACCCAGGGTCAGGTTGGCCATTGCAGGAGGCTCATCCCACATGTGCGGTGCAGCTGGAGGATGGGGATGGACCACACTTCCCAGGACAGCCAATCTGACCCTGGCTGAACTGGTTGGTAAATTATTTGAATCCCACCACTGTCTATAAGCCAGGAAACTGGCTTGATTTGGAGCCGAGCCAAAACTCGAGCCTGCCTGGAAGAAAGAAGGATACAAAACTGAGAGACAGTTGTAATGAAATATGAATACACTCAATGGTAGACCATGTGTATTCTCTACAGAAATCCCCAAGGGATTTAGATAGCCAGAGTGAGAATTCCACCTGGGTCTCTGGAGAGTAGCTACTACATATCAGTCAGTACTTGATTAGACGCATGACTGAATCTTGAACTGGATTAAAGTAGCGATCAGCAGAAATAAAGGACTCCGCCAGGGAAGTGAATCACAGCTGAGGCACTTGCCAATTTCATACAAAGCATTTACAGCAAATTCTTCTTTTTAGTTGCTTGCTCATTTCAAAAAGGCAGGGGTGTCTTCCAGGGGGCAAGCCCTACCAAAGTGGCTGATAGGCAACATCATGGAATAAGTCATATAAGGATTATAAACGTTTCCCTCAATTGAGAAAATAAAAATTATAAAAAGAGAGAATGCTAATAAAAGAGCAGCTGTTTATAAAACTTAGCTTGCAAGGAAGATTTCAGAAATAGGTTGAGATTCAGTAAAATAGAAATCATTTCTGATACATCATGTTTTCTTCAGCAATAAATTCCATCCTGATATTCAGAATGACAGTTGAAATAACTCACTGTTCAAACTTCGATACTTTCCAATAGCAGATTTTTTTTTAAAGGATGGTTTACTTTTATCTTCATATTTAGATTTTATTTGATTTTTAATTTTAAAAAAAACTCTGAGAATCCCAACAGATTGAAAACAGTAAATACTTTTAATGAAATGAAATGAATAAAATATTTATGCTTGGAACACATAAGATCAGTAAATAATCCAACTGCCTTGGCTCATAATACTTTCTAAAATTCTGTACCACAGGCTAAGATCACCACCCCAAAAAGCAAAAAATAGTTTCTTCTGCCTCTGCTGTTAATATCTCCACATTCTGATAAACCGAAGAGACCAACAGAAGTTTCCTCACCAATTGTAGTGAGGAAAAATCTGCCAAAAAACTTTTTTTCTGTCAGAGTGTTACAACTGAGAGTCATCCACGTACATTAAATGTGGAGAAATTCAATACAGATGCTTCTTTAAATACTACTGTATATAAACTATAGAGTTTGCTGCATGAGATGTGATGATAGCCACCAAGTTAGAAAAAATTATGGAGGATCTTTCTATCAATGGTTCCAAGCCTGGAGGGAATCGCAAGCGTCAGGGTTTAATTATTAGCTGCTAGGGAACAGCAATGATTGAGGCCTAGATCCATCTTTGCTGTAGACCTCTTTCCACAACACGCTTATCTGGGACAATTAGGGACTTAATATGTTGTGATTAAATGACCCAGTTAGCCAATCCCCAAAGGATCACAGTTAACCCCAAATAGGCTCAGTGCAAGGTGAAACCAATTCCACCCACTCAGTTGTCACATGAAACATTTAAATCCTAATCTACTTTGAACCTTGGATCACAGCTAAACTTAAGCAGCTACCTCATTCCAAAGAAGAAGCCTACAGAAAAGGTCACAGAATGCTATACAGTCAGGCCAGAAACATATTAACAAGAGAGATCAAAGTAGCTGCATGACTGTATGACTGTAATTTTGTCACTTGTATCTATATTGACTGTTTCCTACTATGATTTGATTGCTTATTGTACCTTATAACTGTTATTAAATGTTGTACCTTATTATTCTTGTCTCTTGATGGATGTATCTTTTCTTTTATATATACTGAGAGCATTTGCACCAAGACAAATTCCTTGTGTGGCCAATAAAGAATTATATTCTATTCTATTCTTCTAAGAAAAACAAACGCAGAAAAAGAGTGGTTTGGAAAAGTAAACTCCATTATCAAATTCATTTCTAAGATCTAGCAGTACAGACCCTTCTCCCAAATTCAGAGGAATTGCAGCAACAAGATTGTGTTATAATTATAATACTAATGTCAGGAAACCTTTCTAATCTCTCAGTGCTGTAAAAGTTTATAAGCCATTTGTTAGCAGAAACAGTCAGGGATATTCCCAGAATGGAATTCCTCAAAAGGTAGAATTGAAAGGAAGAAAAGAATTGAAGCTTCTTGGATGAGAAGCAAAGGGTCTTCAAGGAAAAATAAAGAAAATCCAGTTGTCTCTTGAAAAAGCACCTTTGAGACAACCATGACGACAGAGAATCTCATAGATTCCCAGAATGGAACTTTGACTTATTTAGATTGTGTATTGCCTACATCACGAGTAAGGAGATCTTGCTGCAATAGGAAACAAAAAGTACATCGGTATTCTTCAGCAACAAAAATACAAAAAAATTAAACTAATTGCAATGCATGATTATCCCTGGGAAGGGGGCAAATGACAACAATGACATTATGCAAACAAACAATTTACATATATCAGATATATATGACCATTGCGTGCTGACCCAATGTCCTCATGTCCTCCTCTTGATGTTATGGCAGCTTGTTACAGATGCCTACACCACCATCATGCAATCAATATTCAATCAGTGGCCTATTCAAATAAAAGCCACAGAAGCAATCCATTTAGGATGAAAAAAAAACAATGGTAAATGAATGCAATCTTTTTATTAATGACTGCAAATCTTTGTGGAAGTTAATCTCAATGTTATTATTAGTTACTTTAGGTTACACTTTGATTTGTTTGATATTTTACATTTATCCAGTTTGCTTGATTTTGGTTTAGCCTTTCATGTGAAATCAGCTGCTATGATTTACAATCTATGGTTGATGGCATGTGAAAAGGGTGGTCATTGTAGTTAAGTAAGTAAACTACGATTATGTACACTGTGATTTGTAAAAGTTATAAACTGCAGTTACATATTTCCAGTTTTCTCTTGAGAAAAATACATATTTTCCTGTTTTCTTCATTCTCCTTTTCTCTCCTTTTTTCCTTAGCATGCTCTTCCTCATGATTTTTTTAAAAAGCTATTATCTGTCTCTTTGAGTAGACCCCAAGTATATTTGTCATAATTTGATGGGTCTTCGAATTGTTTTGATTAAGTAGAAATACGTCTCTTTTCTGCAGAGCTAAGTGTTGAAAACAAGAGTTTTACTGATGGCTTGAATATAGTGAAAATCCTCCCATTTCATCCCAATTTAACTCATGCTAAGCATGCCTGGTTTTTATAAGATAGGGTAAATTCCCCCACCTTGACCCCCCTCCCTTCCCATCCATTCAAGGCCTCTGGACTATACATCCCATCAAGATCCCAATATGGTTTTCCAGTCCATAACCAAAGTCAATCCATCACTCGATTCCCAATGTTGACAAGGTCAAAGGTGGCAGGGAGGTTTGGCAGAGTTCCAAAACTATAAGACTCCTTTGAACAGCCAGTCAATCACATTCAATCAGTCAAGGAAAAACTGGAAGGTTTCGTAGGCTTAGAAGCTTGGGTGTATTCTTCTACCATTTCACTGCCCGCTGGGGGAGAATTAACACTACTCTGAATTCTTCACTGATTCAATCATTTTTCTTCCAGTTCATTAATTCTGCTCTAGGTTGAGGCAGGGCACATTTTAACAGGAGGGGTGGGTGGGTGGGTGGAGAAATGCAACAAAACAAGCCTAATGAAATAATAGACCAACTTGTCACTTCTAGTAACGTCACAAAGACTTCTCACTTTCACTCACTACAGGGAACGGCCCAAAAGAAGCTTCTCCCAGCTTTTTTTTTTTTTTTAAGAAAAATGAAGAAAAGGGGTGGGGGAAACCTGGTGCCAGAATGCGGCTTGGAGTGGAGGTGATTATCCAATTTGAAGCTTAGCAGATCCAACGATTTGTAATTGCTTGAAAATACAGCCTGCAGACGACCAACGATGCCTCACTTAGCCAAACAAACGAAAATCAATTAGTGTCAGTTTCCCTTCTGCGCATTGTTATGTTTCGCGCCGTTTGTTTAAGCGAGTGGCTGACACTTTTTCATACACATCTTGCACGAGTCCCATTTCTGTTTAACTAAGATGTCAATGTGGCTTGATTTGCTCCAAGATCAACTCCAGCCCACCTGAGCTAAATGTCTGATGTTCCCTAGCAAAGTATATGTGGTATGTCACCTCTTGGCTCTTCCAAATTCAAGGAGTAAAAGAGTGGGGGGGGGGGAGGAAGAGGAAAAGTCAGGGGCAACCCAAGGTTCTTTGGCTCTATGGCTGCTGTAAATTCAGAGAGCATCAAGTTGATCTGCAAGAAATATCTTCTTAAATGAGTAAGATAACAGTCCAGCAGATGAAGTTTAGCTATGGCCAGTGAGCCAAATTCTTGCCACCGAAGTACCCAATTGAATGCAAAAGAAAAAAAGATTGCAAAGTGAGAAAAATAACTGGGTCACTTGTGAATATATCTCCACCACTACTGGGCAATTAAGAACTTGTCACTGGGGAACTGGGTCAGGGATGCGAGTTTCTTTCCTTGACCCTCCAATGTCCATAATTAAACTGCTGTAGCAGGTCTGCAGAGTGGTTGTGGGGTTTTTTTGTTTTTTTTTGTTCTTATCCCAGTCCTTTCTGTACATTGCCCAATATCACAGAGACGAAAACTGGATTCAGATATAAATGCTGTGATTTTTTTTGTCATTTTCATAGTGCTGTGGTTTTCATTATTTTTACAATGTTGTGGTCTACACAATTTTCCTAAATCCTGGTGTAGATGGATAAATTGTCCCATTCCAGATTCCTAAGACATATCTGTCCTTGTGCTATGCTTGCCTTGTTTTGCTCATCTTCCCTAGTTTAAATGAGAGGAAATTATGCTGATTTTAAGCAAGAGCTGTCTTTTCTGATAGGTTAGAGCAGTGGTGGCTAACATATTTGGGCTCCTGTGCCAAAAATTGTGTGTGTGCTAGCACCGATGCTCCCTGCACACGTGTGCGTGACCAGGGCTGGGATTCAAATTTTTTAACAACCGGTTCTGTGGGCGTGGCTTAGGTGGTGAGTGTGGCTTGGTGGTCATGTGACTGGGTGGACATGACTTGGTGGTCATGTTATTGGCTGGGCGTGGCCAACTCAATATCACTCACATCAAGGCACGCATCTCCTCGCCTGGCCTCTCATGACTGTGGGGATGTTGCAACAGTCGTAAGTGTGAAAAATGGTCATAAGTCACTTTTTTCAGTGCCATTGTAACTTTGAATGGTCACTCCACACAATCAAAGTACCAGCAAAGACTTCCTGAGACAGGAAGTCTAGTCCTGCCAAGAATGTATTAATGGTTAAAGGAGAGGCAGTTTCTGTAAGCAAGACCAGAATGCTTCCTTGATGCCTTCCTTACAGGATTAGGCCAGTAATTTCTTCTAACATCCAGTTCTCCAAACTGCTTAGAATGATAAAAACCGGTTCTAGCAAATAGGTGCGAACCTGTAGAATCCCACCCCTGTGCGTGACCCCCCCCATGTGCCACACATTGCCTGCACCCCCCTGCCCCCTCACATGCATGCCAGATATCTGACAATCAACTGTCAGGTGAGCGGCACACACAAATGCACAGTAAATTTGCTCTGAGGGCTCACGTGCCAGCAGTAATGGCTCTGCATGCCACTTCCGGCACGCATGCCATAAGTTCGCCATCACAGGGTTAGAGCAAGTGGGAAACCGGGGGCTTCCAGGTCACCACTAACTTCACTGTCAAATTTCACACTGACATGGTAACATTTAAGTACTGGGATACCAGTTCAAATAGACCTCACATAATTTTAACAGCAAAAGCAATCCCTCTCTACAAAGCAGGAAAAAAAAAAATTCTGTCCATTTGTATGGTATGACCACAAAGATTTGCCTGTCCTGATTGACACAATTATGTTGGTAATACCAGGGGATATAAAAGCACTGAGCTTGCTATTCTAAGCCAGAGTGGAGGTGGAATTTATCTTAGTACATTTCTGACAGATGGGAGTCCAATCTCTTCTTGAAAGTCACAAGTGATGGCGCTCCCACAACTTCCAAAGGCAATTTCTGTTCCACTGGTTGATTGTTCTCACTGTTAGAAAGTTTCTCCTTATTTCCAGGTTGAATTTCTCCTTGATCAGTTTCCATCCATTATTCCTTGTCTGGGCTTTGGGTGCTTTGGAAAATAGCTTGACACCCTCTTCTCTGTGGCAGCCCCTCAAATATTGGAAGACTACTATAATGTCTCCCCTAGTCGTTCTCTTCACTGGACTAGCCAGGCCCAGTTCCTGCAACCATTCATTGCATGTGTTAAGTCCTGGGCATCGGCGCAAAGAACGGAGACGAGACATCGGACTGTGACTTCAACTCTTTATTTAACAAGAAAGAACGGAGCACCAGAACTGGGCAGCAGTAGCTCTTTTATAGAGCTTGCTGCCGTCAAACAACCAATGAACTGAGTCTATCGCTTTCACAAGCGTCCAATCAGGGGTTTCCGTTAACAGCCAATCAGACTGGCCAAACCTGACCAATCACGACTCGCTATTCACGGGCCAATGAGAATTGCAGGATTACAAGCCTGTTGTAAGACAAAGCTGTTTAGGGTTGTAACGCTGCGATGGTTTAATCCATAACAGTATGTTTTAATCTCCAGTCCCCTAATCACCCTGGTTTCTCTTCTCTGTACTTTTTCTAGAGTCTCAACATCTTGTTTATAGTGTGATGACCAAAACCGGATGCAGTACTCTAGGTGTGGTCTTACTAAGGCTTTATGGAGTGGTATTAGTACCTCACTTGATCTTGATTGTATCCCTCTGTTAATGAAATTTAGGACTGTGTTAGGTTTTTTGGCTGCTGCTGCACACTGCTGGCTCCTATTTAGCTGGTTGTCCACTAAGACTCCAAGATCCCTCTCTCAGTTACTGCTATTGAGCCTGGTTTCACCCAGTGTATATGTGTACTTTTGGTTTTTCTTGCCTAAATATAGGACTTTACTTTTCTCTACATTGAATTTCATTTTGTTAGATAGGGCTCAGTGTTCAAGTCTGTCAAGATCCACCTGGAATTTGAGCCTACCTTCTTGGATGTTTGCCATTGCTACCAGCTTAGTATCATCTGCAAATTTGGTAAGTTTCCCTTCTAATTCCCTCATCCATGTCATTAACATAATCTATTTAATCCCTGGGGTGTGTGAATTAAGCCTTGAGATGTGTTAATTTAGATGCTGTTTTCTAAATCATGGTTTATAGTTTAGCATCACGTGTAAACTAGACTGCCATGACTTGTTTAATAAATCCACGGTCTGGCCTATGGAATGCACACAACTCTCCAAGTAATTTTCCTTTGGTTTGTCTCAGGGCTCAGGAAAGAGCAAAGTACCTCAGAGTAACATGTCTTTCTCACCCAATAAGCATGATCTCTAAAGCAGCGTTCCCCAAACTTTCTGGCTTGGCAGATTGGGAGGGAGGGAGGAGGGAGAAGGGATGGTTCTGTGTGAGTAGCAGGTGTGCGTGTGAGTGTGCATACTCTCCGATCTGGCAAGTAGAGCTGGGCACATATGGTTGCTTGCCCACTATTTGAATGGCCATGGCACAGTACTGGACTGCAACCCAGGGGCTGGGAACCCTCCTCTAAAGGAAGCCCTGGGGCCCATTTCTGAATATATAAGATGTGAGATTATATCAAATGTGATTGACAGGGAAAAAGAGGGAGAGAAAGGAGATGTCTGCTCAGACTCAGTTTAGAACAAGAGTGTCAAACTCAAGGGCCAGGGGCCGATCCAGGGTGCTTAGATCTGGCCCACATGGGGCGGGCTGGAGATAGCAAAAGACCGGCTTGCGGTGCCTCTGCCAGCGAAAACAGGGCTCACAAGGCCCACACACGCCCCTCCTGAGCTCCATTTTCGCTGGCAGAGGGTTGCAAGAAGCTGTCGCAGCCAAAAACGGAGCTCAGGAGCCTGATTTTGCTGCTGAGTGCTCGGGCCACCACAGGCACCCCCCAACACAAGAGATGTCATGCTAGCCATGCCCACCCTGGCCGCCCAAACACAACCCAGATACAACCCTCAATGAAATCAAGTTTGATACCCCTGGCTTAGAACAATAGTAACTGGGTTACTCCATCAATCAATCAGAATAGAGCTTGGATGTCTTCCAGTTAAACTCCCTACTTCAGCAGGAAACTACACCATTTCAGACAAGTGGCTGCCCAGTCTCTCCTTAAAAACATCCAGTAATGAAGTATATGGCAGGAAAGTATTGCTGCAGTTTGTCAATCTTGGCAGGCATAGAATAGAATATAGGCAAAGAAGGAAGGATGTACACTCCTAGTCACATGATGAGAACTAGGTCCACTTGGAAAGAATGCGATCAGAGTCAGCGGTGATCCATGAGGTTGGTTTTGAGTGCCTGCTTTTGGCTTGTCCTGTTCTAGTATTGTCAGTCTTCTAAAATAAACAAGATGGGAAGCATGACTGGATGAATTAATTCGACTTGATTGTGTGAAGCTGCATAAACAAAATCTTGCAAACCTGAAAGTTCATATTTCCTGCTGCTCCTTTTAACTGTTTTATCCACTAGGACAGATCCTCTCCTAAGTTTCTTCCTCTGTCAAGGCACTGGGAGCTCCTGCCTCTCATATGATTGTTTCTGTTACGTCTGTGTGGAAGGAAGCCAGGAGTCGGTGACTGTGTATCAAGCTCTTTTATTTAGTCAGGAACCGAACTGGGGCTAAAGGAAAACTTTGCGGCTTTTTATTTCCAAGCCGCGGCGGCCGCGGCCAATGGCACCGCTTTAAATCTCCCGTGATTCGAATTGACCAATCACGGGAGATTCTCAATGAGCCAATCGGCGCGGCTCGCCTAGCCAATCCGATCGCCCCGCGCTTTGGCCAATCAAAGCGCGGGGATCTCAAGAATTCAAATGAGGGGACAGAACACCCCTCCCCTCCTGGTTCAGTCCTTACGTCACGTAGTCCCATAGGTAGGCGGGGCAGGTCAGTCGTAGGTTGGATCCCGGCCAGTTCGGTCGGGGTCTCTGTCTCTCCGGACTCCGTCGTGGGAACCGCCTGGTCTGTCTGGCCGGGCCACTCTCCGCAGCTCCCTCCTGGGCTACCCGGGTTGGTTGAGCTGCGGGTTTCGCCGCTCCCGCTCGGTCTTCCCAGGTTGGTTGAGCTGGCCTGGCTGTCTCTTCCTGGCGAGGTTTCGTGCTGGCTGCTTTCAGGTGAGTATGGCTGGTTTATTTTTTCTGGGTTTTGGTTCCCTGGGTATCCCCTCCCCTCTTGGTTTGTGTTGAGGGGGTTGGTTTTGCTTGGTTGCGTGTCGGTGGTGTCTTGTGTGGTCGTCCTCGATCTTAACTGATCAATGTGGCATTTCCACGCTTGTCCATCGGTTGTTTGTAGCCGGTACGAGTGTGGGCCTGTTAGTTGTGTTATGATTGCTGGTACCCATAATGGGTCTCCGGTTAGGTTCTTCGTGTAGACGGCGTCGCCTGGTGCGAAGGTTCAGTGTTTGCTGGTGGAGTGGGGTGTAATCTATCGAGTGGGGACCTTATTTTCCTCCCCATTAGCAGTTCTGCTGGGCTTTTATTTGTTGTGGTGTTCGGGGTTATGTGCTGTATGAAAAGTAATTTATTTATTTTGTCCTGGATCTCCCCGTGGTCTATTTTCTGGATGGTTTTTTTTGTGAATTGAACCATCCGTTCCGCCCTACCATTCGCCGCCAGATGCGCCGGGGCTGTCAGTGCGTGTCGTATGCCCCTTTCCACTAGGAATTTTTCGAATTCTAGCGAGGTGAATTGGGGCCCGTTGTCGGAGACGAGGATGTCCAGGAGGCCGTGTGTTGCAAAAAGTTTGCAGAGTTCTTTGGTCACGGCCTCCATGGTGATTGTTCTCATGTTGCTTACCTCCAGCCAGTTGGAGTAAGTGTCTACTGTTATAAAGAAAGTGTGTCCTTTTGTGGGCCCGGCGAAATCTATGTGGATCCTAGACCACGGTCCCCTGGGGGTTTCCCACTCTAGGATGGGTGCTGCGGGTGGGCTTGGCCTAGTTTCCTGGCATCGTTGACACCTTGCTACCCAGGCCTCAATCTGTTTGTCCATCCCTGGCCACCAAGCGTAACTTCTGGCCAGGGCTTTTGTCCTAACGATGCCCGGATGCCCCTCGTGTAACAGTTCCAAAACCTTCCCTTGTAGTTTTTCTGGGATGACCACCCTATCCCCCCATAGTATACACCCTTTTAGTAATGAGAGTTCCGTTTGCTGGTTCTGGAATGTCCTGACGGACTCGTCGTTGTCCCTTTCCGGCCACCCTTTCTCTACCCAATGCAAAACCCGTGCCAGACGTTTGTCTTTATTAGTTTCTCGGGCAATGTCTGACGCGGTTATGGGTAGGTTGGGTAGAGTCTCTATGCTGAGGGTGGTCATCGTGGGTGCTGGGTCAGTGTCTGGTTCCGGTAACGGTGAGCGGCTTAAGGCGTCCGCATGGGAGATAGTCTTACCCGGTCGGTGTGTGAGTCCGTAGTTGTAGGCAGCCAGGAATTCAGACCACCTTGTCATTCGGGGAAACAGAATGTTCGGGGTGGCCCTGTTCCCTGCAAGGATTCCCAGCAGCGATTTATGGTCGGTGATGATGGTAAACGTCCGGCCGTAGAGGTACCCGTGAAACCTTTTTACTGCGGCGATGATAGCCAAAGCCTCTTTGTCCAGCTGGCTGTAGTTCCACTCCGGTTTGGTGAGGGTCCTTGAAAAAAACACGATGGGTGCTTCCTTTCCGTCGGGGAGAGTGTGGCTGAGGACAGCGCCGATGCCGAAGGGTGATGCGTCGCATGTGATGGCTAGTGGTAGGGTCTCATTGTACTGAATGAGGATGGCATCCGAAGTGAGCAGGTCCTTGGTTTTCCTGAAGGCGGCTTCCTTGCATTTCCCCCAAGTCCAGGTAGCCACCTTGTCCAAAAGCCTATGCAAAGGCTCTGCCACGGTCGCCTTTTGGGGCAGGAAGACATTATAAAAGTTAAGTAGCCCCAGAAACGCCTGCAGTTCTGTTTTTGACTTGGGTGTGGGGGCTTCCTTGATGGCTTTAATTTTCTTGTTGGTGGGGTGAATGCCGTGTCGGTCTAGGAGGTATCCTAGGAATTCGACCCGCTCTGTGTACAGCTGGCATTTTTCCCTCTTCACTTTAAGCCCGGTTTCTTTGAACCTTGTTAGCACCTCCCTTAGGCGAGTCTCTAGTTCGGCCTGGTTGGTTGCTGATACTAGTACATCATCGAAGTATGGGACCACCCCCTTGATGCCCAGTAAGAGTCTTTCCATGAGGCTCTGGAAAATTCCAGGTGCCACGCTGACTCCAAATTGGAGGAGGTTGCATCTAAAGGCTCCCCGGTGGGTGACTATGGTTTGCGCCTCTGCAGTTTCTTCGTCGACCGGCAGTTGCTGATATGCTTGGGCCAGGTTGAGTTTCGCGAAAACTTTGCCCCCTCCCAGTGAGTGTAGGAGATGCTGCACTCCTGGGACGGGGTAAGCGCTTTGCTGCAAGGCGCCATTTAGGGTGGCCTTATAGTCCCCGCAGATTCTCACTGACCCATCAGGCTTAATTGGGGTGACTATGGGGGTCTCCCACCGGGCGTGGTCTATGGGTTGTAATACCCCTTGCTTGACGAGCTTGTCAATTTGCTCGTCGATTTTCGGTTTGAGTGCGAACGGTACCCGCCTTGGTTTTAGGCGTTTCGGGGGAACGTTTGGGTCTAGGCTGAAGGATATAGGGGGCCCTCGGTACTTGCCTAGGGTGCCGTCGAAAACTTCTTGGAAGTCCCGGGCCAGTTGCTGCTCCCAGTCAGCTTTGGCGATGTGGTCGATGCCCATGACTGCGATGCCTTGCGGTGCGAACCATTGAAGTCCCAGTAGGCTAGGTCAGTCTCGATCGACGATGGTTAAAGGAAGTCTTTCGGCGTGTCCCTTGTAGGTCACTGTAAACTGTCCTGTTCCGACTACAGGGATGCGGTTTCCCTGGTAGTCCTTGAGGATTAGTCTCTGGTTTTCTAGTTGCCTTCTCTGGATGGTAGGCACCAAGCATTTAATTTCTTGCCAGGCTACCATTAAGAGGTAGGACCCGGAGTCCACCTCCATTTTACAGGGTTCGCCTTCGATGCCTACCTCCACGTAGACCTTTCTGGTGTCTGTGGTTGTGGCATGGCCGATGGTGACCGTCTGATGTGTCTCTTCTCTCCACCTGGTCTCGCCACCTCATTGGGCTCGTCCGTTTCGCTCCCAGCGGTTGTCTGCTGGCCGCTCTCTGGTCCTGGGGGGTGTGCTCTCTCGTCTCCGCTCGCTCGGGTCCCATCGTCTGGGGCTGTGGGTCTTCTTGAGGCGGCAGACGCGTGTGATGTGGCCCTTCTTGTCGCAGTGCCGGCAAACAGAGTCGAAGAACCGGCATTTGGATCTGGGGTGGTCGCCTCCGCAACCGGCACACGCAGTCCTCGACTTACGACTCCGCCGGCTGCGCTGGTCGCAGCCTGCCTGGAGACGGTGGATGTCTTCCTCCTCGTCTGACGTGCCCGAGGTGGAGTGGAGTTCGCCCTGGTGGGTGGTAGTTGCAGGTTGGGCTTCGGTCGACCTTGCCGGGTTGTTGTTTTCGGTGCAGTCCCCGGCATTCGGTCTCCGCATGCGGTCTGCTGATTGTCGGGTTGCTTCGGTGGCCACGGCTTCAGAGATGGCGTCGGCGAGAGCGATGTTGCCCTTAGCCATCAACCGACTTTGGAGAATGGGGTCCCAAAGGCCGAGCACGATTCGGTCCCGCAGGGCCTCGTTCATATTGGAGAATTCGCATAGTCCTCCCAGGCGCCGCAGCTCTGCAACGAAATTGCTGCAACTCTCGCCCGACCGCTGGTCCCGCCGATAAAATTCGTGTCGTCGGATGAGAATGGGCACGGCTGGAGCGTAGTGTTTCCGGAGCAATGGCTTGAGGTCCGCCCAATCCATCGCGGTAACATCGGCGGGCTTGGCTAGCGCTTTTGCCATCTTAAACACTGCGGGCCCGCAGTGCGTTAGAAAGATGGCTCTTTTCTTCGGTCCCGTGGCATCCTTCAGATCGTTGCATTCGAGGAACATGTGAAATCTGTCCGTGTAAGATTCCCAGTCCTCGGTAGCGGGTTTGAAGGGGGTTGGTGGCGCGATGCTGGCCATCTCGTCGGTTGGCTGGCTTCCGTCGGACATGTGCTTCGGTTCAGGATAGGGATCCCACCTTCGTCGCCAGTGTTACGTCCGCGTGGAAGGAAGCCAGGAGTTGGTGACTGTGTATCAAGCTCTTTTATTTAGTCAGGAACCGAACTGGGGCTAAAGGAAAACTTTGCGGCTTTTTATTTCCAAGCCGCGGTGGCCGCGGCCAATGGCACCACTTTGAATCTCCCGCGATTCGAATTGACCAATCGCGGGAGATTCTCAGCGAGCCAATCGGCGTGGCTCGCCTAGCCAATCCGATCGCCCCGCGCTTTGGCAAATCAAAGCGCGGGGATCTCAAGAATTCAAATGAGGGGACAGAACAGTTTCCTAGGCAGCTTTCCTTCCTTCATTCCCCAAGGTCATCCACACAGTCCCTTACAAGCACGGAGCCATTTCTTTCTCTTTGCTATTCAAGAGATACAAAACTTCAACTTTTCTATATATGGCTGTGGGCTGCCAAAAATGGCTCAGAGGTCCATGAGGCTGGGCCCTCATACCAATTATTTATACCCATGTTCTGCTTTATTAAAAAATAGATAACTGGCCAAAATAAAATGGTGGGGGAAATAATTCTGATTTGCAGTAACTTTTTTTTCACATATTTTTTTCTGGGTATATTTTTTAATTCTGTAGAAACTGTTATGCTAATGTATGAAAAAGCTTTGGTGAACTGGCCCTCCTATGTGACAAGATGAAGTTCAAGTTAGTATGATGTTTAAATATGAACAAAGAATAATGAAAGATTTAAAAAATTAAGAATTAGAAAATTTTAATGATAGAGAACGACAGCTAGTCATAATACTACTATACAGTATGTCCAGAAGAAAACAAGGATAGTAAAAGATTGGAGGTCAGTTCTGATTAGAAAAGCTGGAAGTAACCGGTTATGCATAGCCTGAAATGAGGGATCATTAGAAAGAAATTGGGAAGTCATCTTCAGACATTTAAAAATTTGTTGCAAGGATGATGAACTACATTTGACTCATGGTGAGCCATGGTATCCTTTCTAAGATGATATTTTGACAACTTTCCCCATTTCCAGGCAGAGAACCCATCCATATCTTTCTCTTGGTCACCCCTTGATGAGGCTGTAGTTTTCTAATATGTACTTAAACAGAACCATCAGCTTCAAATTAGAAAACAAAATGTTATAAAATTGAGAGAATTTCCTGCTGGGCTTGAGCGTTTGGGATTACTTAAACTGCTTTGGAAGTTTGGCATATTTATTTATTTGTTTGTTTGTTTATTTATTTGATTTGTCAATTGCTTACAAGATAATAGGTATAAGTATAAACATAGTTATGAATACATGGACACATATAAGAAAATAAAAGAAACAATTGGACGGGGACGGTAGGCACTTTGGTGCGCTTATGCATGCCCCCTACAAACCTCTTAGGAAAGGGGTGAGTCAATAGTAGACAGTCTAATGTTGAAGTTTTGGGGGTTTGGGGAAGAAATGATGCCTTCTAGAGATGAGCAGCTTCACATTTCATTCATCAATGAGACGAAAGACCATATAACTTGGGAGTTCTTCAAGATAGATTTCAGGAAAATGTAGTTCCAGCATATACAGTAGTGTTGGATATACAGTGGTACCTTGCTACTCAACTGCTTTGAGCCTCATCAAATTTGCAACTCAATTCATTTTGACACAAAAATTTTGCCCAACATTTATTGTTTGTTTGGTACTCAATGTACAAACTAGAAGTCAGTGTCGGCTACCTTGTGACTCACTACATTATTCCTTATGGGAAAATTTTGTTTGGTGCTCATTGTTTTTGGTCTTCATTGCACCTCCTGGATATCAATCAATAGTGAGCACTGAGGTACCACTCAGTATATACAAAGTAGACATGCAAATATGTCCACCAATCAATATTTCTACAGTATCCTTTATGCCCTTAAAATGCCATGCATTCAGGTCAAATGTAAAAATAATGCCCACTAAGAGCATTTCTTTGAATGTATGCCCATCACTCTCATGACCAGGAGGACTAATAAGGCACTCTTGATAAGAAAGAAGAAATGTATCCAAATGTGCTCTCAAAGGACATCCTTGGAATAAGTTAGGTTGTGCGAAAAACAAGTATAGGAATGTGCAACTTGTCATATTTTGGCATTTGGGAGGACTTGGGAAGTGACTAGCCAAAAATAGTACACGAGGCCAGGAGATAAACTCAATTCAATTGGATCTCACTGATCTTAAAAATGTATTCAAATTAATCACAAACTGATTATTCTCCACTTATATTTGTAAATCATTTTTCCTTCCTAACATTGGTTAAAAATTATAAAATGGCATCAGGTTTTGGAAGAGTTTGGGAAAAACTTTATCCTGGAGGAATCCAGGCATGTAAAAACATGAGATGGAAGTTTATGGTTAAAACTCATGTCACCAGACAAGTTATTTTGAAGGTAGCCAATCTTGGATGACTTCTTCCACCATCACCCTGAAGACCAGTGAAGTAAACATACCTTCTGAAGGATCAAGTCTCCTTGCTCTTCGCCCATGTTTTGAGTTGTTGTGAACAAACATATTGTCTGATACTGCCAGGACATGCCCGTCAACATTCACTGTTGTTGATAATACAACCTGGATGTTAAAAAGAAAGGCAGATAAATTACATCTCCCTGGTCCATGTTTCATTGCCTAGCCAAGTTTAAGCTCACATTCTTGTTTTGTAAAAGTAAATCCAGTCCTTATAGGGATTAACTTATTAAATGGGAGGAAAAATAGCTTTTATATCTTGATTGCAATAGTAGCAGCAATGTGTACTTGCCCAAGATGAAATGAATCAACAGTTTGATTTTGACAGCTGAATTGATTCAGTTTGGATTGTGCATTCAAACAACCAAATAAACATGATTTGATCTTGTTCATCAGTTTAAAAAAAGGGTGGGGACATATCTGTAAAAGTCTAACTTGATCACCAAATCAATTTGAATGGACCTGATTTAATTCAATATGCCAGATGAGTTTTAGTACAAAGAGATGAGTTGATTTATAAACCAAATATTTGAGTTGAATCTTCATGTAAAACAATTAAGCCTGTACTAAACATCAACCCTAAGGACATTAACAAGATTGTCATGCTTTGATGCCACAGACTGTACATAGTAGTTCCCAAGTTTCTTAGCAGACAGTGTCTCCAACTTTCTTTCAAAAAGCTGTGAATAGGTAGAAAGGGAAGATCCCAGTGTGAGTCAATGGTAAAGACACTAAAATAGGACCAGGGATACATGTATTCAAATCACCCTCAGCTTTCAAGAGCAGAGTTGATGTTATGGAGAAAAGATTTCTCTATATGCCACCATGAGCTCCTGGAAAAATGGTACATAAACATAACAAATGCATGACATCTCATGCGCAGATAAAGTACATGCCAATCATTTAAACCTTAAATATTCAGATAACATGGCAATGAAAATATTGGCTGAATTAAGAAAATGATAATCCTTTCTCTAGTCTCCAAAAATTCAAATGAGTCTTCCTGGAGTAAATTTACTGAAGATTAGTTTGCATTATCTATGTCCTATCTGAGATGAAACTTATGGAACTTTGGAATGTCCTTCCCAATGATATTTATCCGCCATCACCACTATCTTTAAGGACTGAACAAAACCATTCATTTTGCTTTGTTTTCTTTCTCCTCCTCCTCTTCCTCCTCCTCCTCCTCCTCCTTAGACCATCTTTGGTCATTACTTTATTCAAAGTTGCTTCCCAAGTGGCTTCTAAAAACAACACAATTCAAAGGAAGAGGAATGGAGACAGCAAAGGAAAATAGCCCTTGTGTTATAAAGCTGTAATGTTTGTAGATCTGGTCATAACACTCTTTTGAGAGATGGACTACTGAAAGTCAGAATGGAAACAGCTCAAAGACAGGAAGAAGCCAAGGCACCAATCTCATTGGTATGCTAACATGGTAATTACACTTCCTGCCTTTCTCATTCCTGCTATCTGATGGGGTAGGTTCAAGATTACAAGTAGGGGAGAGGCAAGGTTTGATGAGTTGGCTTCTCAACAGAGTAAATACTGTCCCTGATTTCCCAATAGTGCTTTTTCAAAAGGCGACAGGACTTTGTTTTTCCTTGAAAACATTTCGCTTCTCATGCAGGAAGTTTCTTCAGTTCTCTTGGATGGGAAGTGAAACGTTTTAAAAGAAAAATAAAGGCCAGTTGCCTTTGAAAAAGCACCTTTTGGAACAAACTGGATGACTGAGAATTTCCATAGATATTTGTCCCTGATTTCCTTCCCCTATTTTCCTGACATCTGGTAGAATGGCTAAAGAAGTTATGTCAATGGGGGGGGGGGGGTTTGCCCAAAGTTTTATCCTTGCTTTGTGTTTTATTGAGTGATTTGTTTTCTTCTTTGTGTACTTTACTCTTGTGCTCATTTCTAATCACATTAAATAAAGTGCTTTGAATAAAATAAAGAATATTTTTTTTATGTTTGAGGCAAAGGATTGCTTCTTCCAAAAATCTGAACATTGGAGATGCCTTTAGCATTGGTGATGGGATTGTGTCTTTTTCCACACTGTGGTGTTCTAATCCCACTTTAGTAGGCTGGCTAACTTTGGATGAGTCATTCTCTTTCAGTCCATAACGTCAAACTTGGGTGACAAGCTAGTTGGTCAATTCCTGTTGCAATCAAATGGACCAAAACTTCATTGATCAAAAAAAAAAAGTGGACCCTGAACTTGCATGAAAGTGATGGGGGGGGGGGACGGGGACGGACTGCCTTGCTGGGAAATATGCAGGAAAAAAAATATCACACATGTTTGCACACACAAAAAATATCAGGGCAAGAAAGTGGGAGATTGTGAGGAAGGAAGGAAGGAAGGAAGGAAGGAAGGAAGGAAGGAAGGAAGGAAGGAAGGAAGGAAGGAAGGAAGGAAGGAAGGAAGGAAGGAAGGAAGGAAGGAAGTTAGTTTCCAAATTGGTGCCCATCATTATATCTTGCTGTACTGAGTTCCACAGGCTAACCTGCTTCCTTTTAATCTCTTTCTTCCATCATTCATCTTCCCTTAATCTGACCTGAATATTCTCTCATTCAGAAACAGTGGTGGCTGCTAGGTGTCTAACTGAAGTATATTGTGTGTAACCCATCATAGAATATTAAAGAGACAAAAAGAGGCACGAGGGAGCCAACACTTGTAAAGGAAAGGAGATGGGTGGTTAAGAAATATGAAATAAAAATAAAGAAAACACGCTTTGACAACATATAAATAGCCTAGAAATAAAATGAAAGCTCCATTTCCAAGTTAAGAGCAGGCAAGACAAAATTGCAAATATGAGGAAGCTGCAATGATAAAGAAAAAATTGAAAACATCCTCAGATTCAGGGAAACATTATAGTTGTGAGCTTCAGCTCATGTTTGTGATGAGAGAGGAAGAAAAAAGTAGGATTGGAATCTAGGAGGTAATGGCAGAGAGAAAAGAATACAAACTTCACAAGGTGCAAGGAAAATTGCCTTAATCCCAGATATCCCATTGTAAAAAATCCTTTAACAGCTGATAAATTATTTCCTTTCCTTTCTCTTCCCTTTCTTTGGAGAGAGGGAAGAGATCAGGGCAGGAAAACTGCTTTTCCTTTCTAGACCATTTTTATGCTGACTGAACAAATGCATTCTCTTTCCTGCTCTCTCTCTCTCCTCAATATGAGTTTAATTCATTCCAAAAGGCACTTGTCATACTTTACATTAAGAGTGTCTTTGCATTCCTGCCCCAAAACGTGTTGCTTTTGTGTGCCAAAAAGGTTTCGTCATTTGACAGTCTAGGTGGAGTTGGGACCTTGTTCCAAAGTGAACAGTTCCCCCATGACACGTGAGAGCTCCAACAGATGCAGTTCATTATTTTCCCTTAAACAATGGAAATAAATTTTAATCTCTCGCTGGCCAGCCCAGACCACACTACAGCAACAAGGGAATAAGGCTGAATTATTCCAGTGTCTGAAATATTTACGAGAGGATTTTAAATTGTAACCAAATGTAAACTAAAGAGTGGGTTGTTGCACCTTCGTACAACAGACACAAATCTAACCACCAAACAGACAAAACACTGCCTTCTAAACATCCATGTGGATAGAGATAAATAGCCAACCACATAACATACTAATATATTTTACATCCAGGTTAAAAATGTATACAGTTTAATTCATGTAAACTTTAATTCATGTAAAGTTTAATTCATAAGAAGCAGAGAAGAAGGAGGGCATTCAGAACTCTCAATGATTTGGCATCAAGGAAGATGCAGTAGGAGGCAAGTTTCATATTTTATCATGTTAGGTAAAATTTAGTTTCCAGTGTGGAAGATAGGTTTAGTAGATGTCCTAATTCTTCTGGTTATATTAATGAAGGATTTCCTTCCCCAGTCTGGAAGTCATATTTAATGTAGAATATAATAAATATTTATTTATTAAACAATTTATTATAGCTGCCCAAATCACACATGGTGACTATGATGTAGGCAGGACGAAGGCCCAAACCCAGTGAAGAGACAGTAAGATCCAATAAAGATCACTCCTTTATTTGGTGTTACCCAATGGAGTGAAACTTGGACTATACAGCACAGAAAACAGAAAGACTCTCCCTAAATCTTTTTTTAAAACGGTACATGAAATAAACTTAAAAGATACATGGAGAGAAAGAAATGTTAAAACTAAACAATACACCTTCTATCCAAATAGACACTTATCATGATCCAGAATAGATATGATATGGATGTCAACAGAATTAATAACTAATATTCAAGAAATAAATATTGAAACAAGTACTTGGGCAGATCACAATCCAATGACAATTAAATGGAAAAGACAAAAAAGAAGATCTAGATGGACGTTAAATAATACTATTTTAAAGGAAAAAGACTTCATACAGTGGATGGAGAAAGAATTGGCTTTTTTCTTTTGAGAAAACAAAAAAGAAGATACATCAATTCAGAATGTATGGGATACAATGAAGGCATATGTTAGAGGCTTGATAATAGAGTATACAAGGAAAAGAAATACTATGAAAAGATTAGCCTCTAAGGCCCCAGAGGATGAGTATAAAAGACTTGAAAAAGAGCTACAGAAAATGCCACAGAAAAAGGACATTAAGCTAAAAATGGATATAATTAAACATAAAATGGGTCAAATAGAAAAAGAAGAATTAGCACAGAAAATTAGAGGTGCTAAACAGAACTACTTTGAAGATGCAAACAAACCAGGAAGATGTTTAGCATACAAACTGAGAAAGAATCAAGGAAAATATTGCGATTAACAGATGACCAAAGCCAAGTATGCTATGGTAGCAAAGAGAAGAAGGAAATCATTCGAGATTTCTATGGGAAACTATATATGCAAGAGAATATTGATGAGGAAAGAGTTAAACAGTACTTACAGACTGCTAATTTACCTCAGATACCTAAAGAGATTGAAACAATGTTAGAAAGCAATATAACGATGATGGAGTTAACTGAAGCACTCAAGAAGCAAAATAATGGAAAGGCACCAGGCCCAGATGGAGTTCCTGCAGAATTTTACAAAACATTACAAGAATCGTTGAATCTTCCATTGCTAGAAGTTATGAATGAAGTTATGTTAAAGAAGAAGATACCTAAATCATGGTCAGAAGCCTATATTACACTTATTCCAAAAGAGGAGGCCGATCCATTTCAAATTAAGAACTGAAGACCTATTTCTCTACTAAATGCAGATTATAAAATCTTTGTTTTGATATTGGCAGAAAGACTTAAAAAATATCTAAATAATTTTATTCATCCTGATCAAAATGGATTTCTGCCAAAGAGACAAATTAAAGATAATATGAGAGTAATCTTGGACACCTTGGAATACTACAAGGCACATCCTGAAAAACAAATGGCTCTGATATTTCTAGATGCACAGAAGGCATTTGATAATGTGAATTGGCGATTCATGTTATTACTGCTGGAACAGATGGGCTTTGCTAAAAAATTTATTCAAGCAATAGAAGCTATATACTATAAGCAAACGGCAAAGGTAATGATAGAGGGAGAATTGACAGACTCTATCAATGTAAGAAAAGGAACAATACAAGGGTGCCCACTATCACCTTTGTTGTTTGTGTTAACTTTGGAAGTGCTAAACAGAAATATTAGAGATAAAAAAAATATAAAAGGAATGAAAATCAGAAAGGAAGAATTTAAGCTGCAAGCATTTGCTAATGATCTGGTTTTCATCTTAGAAGACCCTCTAGAAAATTGATAGAAAAGATAGAGACATATGGAAAGGTGGCTGGTTTGAAAATAAATAAAGATAAGACAAAGATCTTGACAAAGAATATGCTATTAAGACAAAAGGAAGAACTGGCAGACCTATTGAAAATTCAGGTCACGAATAAGATCAAGTACTTGGGGATATATTTGACAGCAAGATGTAGTACACTAAAAGAGAATAATTATATCAAACTTAAACAGCAGATAGCGCTAGATCTGGCAAAATGGGAAAATTTACAACTGTCACTAATAGGGAGAATTTCAACAATCAAGATGAATATATTACCCAGAATTTTATATTTGTTTCAAACAATTCCAGTTAGGCTTGGAAAAGACTACTTTGAAGATTTAAATAAAATTGTGTTGAAATATATATGGCAAGGTAAGAAAGCGAGAATAAAGTTAAAACTTTTGCAAGATGCTAGAATAACAGGAGGATTTGGTTTGCCTAATTGGGAGTTGTATTACCAAGCTACAAATCTGATGTGGGTTAAGGAATGGATAACATTAAGAAATACTAGATTGCTGACATTAGAAGGACATGATCTGTTGTTGGGGTGGCATGCTTTTCTATGGTATAAAGGAACTAAAACACAGGGGTATTTTAGAAGACATTATATATGGGAGTCTCTGTGGTTAAACTGGGAGAAGATAAAAAGACAATGTTATTTGAAAATTCCAGTCTGGCTATCGACTATTGAAGCATTTTCTTATCCTATAATATACAAAAAGGAACAAACAGTTAGATATGGTGAAATATTGAATGAAAAGGGTGAACGCAAATCTATACAAAAAATAGAGGAACAAGGTATAAAGATGAATTGGTTTTCATATGTGCAAATACATTCAAGGTATGATAAAGATTCTAAAATGGAAGGTTTCTATGATAAATTGATTGATTTAGATAAGATTTTGACAGGTACTGATGAAAAGGTGATTAAAAATTGTATGGATATTTATTAGAAATTAAACTAGAAGAAGAACAAGTTAAAGAAACTATTGCTTGGGGGAAGAATTTTGGATATGGGATTGATTTAGAGAAATGGCAAAAACTGTGGTCTCGAAATGATAAAATGACAATGTCAACAGCATATAAAGAAAATTTGTACAAGATGTTTTACAGGTGGCATTTTCCTCTGACAAGAATAGCAAGAATGTTCAAGAATAAATCCAAAAAATGTTGGAAATGTCATCAGACACCTGGCTCATATTACCATATGTGGTGGACTTGTGCAGATGCTAAAAAATACTGGACTAAAATCCACATGTGGTTGGAAAAAATGACAAAAAAACATACAGACTTGAAACCAGAGATATTTTTATTGGGAATTTTACCTGAATATATATAGTAAAGATCTGAAATATCTGATTGTAAATGTATTAACAGTGGCTAGGATTGTATTTGCCAAAAACTGGAAAAATGAGAAAACACCATCACAGGAGGAAATCATTAGGAAAATATTGGAATGTGCTGAAATGAGTAAATTGACATTTGAAATTAGAGAACAAGAGGATAATCAGTTTTATAAAATTTGGGACCTATTCTATCAATGGTTAGACAATAAAATGCAGTTATGAAATATGTAGACTTTTAAAAAATAATAAATATATAAAGATGTATTCTTTTCTTATTATATCTACAAAATGATTTTAGGATAGATTTGGGATGATAATATGAACTGTTATAAAACAAACTAAATAAGTTATGATTATCTTGTAAAACATGAATGAATAAAAGTATAGTCAAATGATTAATAATGATACTAAGGTATTTAATTTTTGATTGAAAATATGAGATTATATGCAATGTAATTGTAATTGAAGACTACGAAATGGAAGCACAAAACAATTTGTAAACCAACCGGCACACTGTATGTACATATATGGAAGATGATTTTATGTTTTTATGTTTTGTTTGTTTATGTTTGTTTTTAAAAACCAATAAAAACTTAAATTAAAAAAAGAAAAGAAAAGGTGACAGAATGCTATACAACCAGGCCAGAAACATATTAACAAGAGAGATCAGAGCAGCAAAAAGAAGCTCCTCTGAAAAGTTAAAGAAGCAATTCTCAACAAATGAACCAGCAAACATGTAGAAAACTCTTAAAAACATCACTGGCTTCAGCAAACCTCCTTCCCAGGCAGAAGGAAATCAACAACTAGCAGATGACCTGAATGTGTTTTACTGCAGGTTTGAAAAGAAACTACAGCCACCTATCTCCACAACCTACATCTCAAACACACCAACAACAGCCAAGCCTCCTACAACTGGCCCCAATCCATTGGGTTTACAACCTCTGGTGATCATAGAAAAAGAAGTGCAAGATCTATTACACAAACAAAAGGAAAAGCACCAGGGCCAGACAAGATAACTCCTTGCTTAAAAGTCTGTGCTGACCAATTGGCCCCCATCTTCACCCGAATCTTCAATAGATCACTAGAGATGTGCTATGTTCTTTCCTGCTTCAAACGTTCTACCATCATCCCAGTGCCAAAGAAGCCCTCCATCAAGGAACTGAATGACTCCAAACCAGTTGCTATAACATCTGTAGTTATGAAAATCTTTGAAAGGCTTGTGCTGTCCCACCTGAAAACCATTATGGATCCACTGTTAGATCCCATGCAGTTTGCATACCGAGCAAATAGATCAACAGATTGTGCTGTTAACATGGCTCTGCATTACATCTTACAATACCTTGAATCTCCAAATACCTACGCAAGGGTCCTCTTTGTAGACTTCAGTTCAGCATTCAATACCATCATTCCAGACACTCTTCTAAGTAAATTAATCCAACACACTTGTAATTGGATCATAAGCTTCCTAACAGACAGGAAGCAGCAGGTGAAGCTAGGCAGAATCACATCCAATACCTGTACAAATCAGCACAGGGGACCCCCAAGGCTGTGTGCCATTTCCACTTCTCCTTTCCTTATGTACCAATGACTGCATCTCAAACGATCCATCTGTTAAAATACTGAAGTTTGCTGATGACACAACAGTGATTGGTCTTATTTGAGACAACGATGAATCTGCATGCAGACAGGAGGTTATACAACTTGCCTTGTGGTGTAACCAGAACAATCTGGAACTGAATACACTCAAAACCGTAGAAATGGTGGTAGACTTTAGAATAAACCCTCCTATACTACCACCTCTTACAATACTAGCCAACACAGTATCAACAGTGGAGACCTTCAAATTTCTAGGTTCTACTATATCACATGATCTAAAATGGAGACCTAACATCAAAAACATCATCAAAAAAGCACAACAAAGAATGTTCTTTCTGCACCAACTCAGAAAGCTGAAACTGCCCAAGGAGCTGCTGATACAGTTCTATAGAGGAATGATTGAGTCTATCTGCACCTCTATAACTGTGTTATGTTCTGCGCATGGGTGCAAGGAACGGAGATGAGGCAGTGAACAGTGAACTTCAACTCTTTATTAATCATCCTGAACAGAGCAAAAACCCTTTTATAGGGCAGGCTGCTGACCTATTAGCCAATGAGAAACATGGAAGTGTTAAACCCTTGAACCAATGAGAGTGGCTTGTTAACAGCCAATCAGATTCCCCAGAATGGACCAATCTGATATCGCTATTATCGGCCAATCAGAAGTTCAGGATTAGAACCCTGCTTTTTCTTAAGGTTTGTTAAAACTTTATTTGAGCGCTTTTATTAGTTCATAACACCCCTTCCCCCCGGGTTCCGTTTGAGGGGTGCGGTGATGTAATCCCTAAGATATGTAGGTTGTTTTAACTGTCTATTGGATTTGCGCTGTCCCACCGGTTCCTGTCTGTCGTCCGGTTTCGGCGGGATGTTTTTGGACATATCTGGTACAGGCAGTTCCACATCCTCACTGGACGACTCGGTGCCGCTAATGCTGTCATTGTTGTCCTCTGATCTTTGCAGGCTCGCCTCCGTTGAGGTATTCCTGTAGCGAGGAGAGTCCCCTCCCTGGTTCTTCATTTATCACGCCCGATTGCTGACTTCCTTCGCTTCTGCTTTCCACCATCTTGAATTCGGTTTCTTTGACATCCCCTCCCCCCCTCAGTTTGGGAGTCACAGGAGTCACGGGAACTGGGTTGTAGCCTAGAGCAAAGCCTACCTTGAACTCGCCGCATTCTCTGCTAGATCCACAGGGTTTCTCTGGCTCGTAGGACGGATGAAGCTGGTTGAGGTGGGAACAGAGCTTGCGTCCCATCAGCAGTTCAGCTGGGGTCTTGTTGGTGACGCTGTGCAGAGTGATGTGTTGGAATAGGAGTATTCTGTTTATTTTGTCGTCAATGTCCCCATAGTCCATTTAGTGGAGAGTTTTTTTAACAAATTGTACCATGCGCTCGGCCCTGCCGTTAGCCGCAGGTTGGCTGGCGAAGTTAGCGCATGGCGGATACCCCGGTCCGCTAAGTATTGTTCAAATGGCAGGGCGGTGAACTGGAGTCCATTGTCGGAGACCAGAACGTCTGGCAGCCCGTGCGTTGCAAATAGCCTATTCAATTTTCAGATGACGGACTCAGTTGTAGTATTCTTCATTTCGTGGATCTCGAGCCAGTTGGAATAGGCATCCACTGTTAGGAGGAATGTATGTCCTTTAGTAGGTCCTGCAAAATCAACGTGGATGCGGGACCACGGCTCCCGGGGGGTTTCCCATTCTGTTGGAGTTGCTCTAGGTGGGGCACTGCTGACTTCTTGGCACTTTAAGCAAGTCTTTACCCAGGCTTCAATCTGTTTGTCGATGCCCGGCCACCACGCGTAGCTTCATGCGAGCGCTTTCATACGCACGATGCCAGGGTGACCGTCATGCAATGTTTTCAATACTGCTCATTGTAACCGCTCTGGGACGACGACTCTATCTCCCCATAGGATGCAGCTTTTTTGCGAAAAAAGTTCTGTTTGCTGGTTTCTGAAAGGGGTGAAGTCGTCAGGGGTTTGTTCTATTGGCCATCCTCGTTCGACCCAGCTAAGAACTCGCGCCAAGACAGGATCTCGTTTTGTTTCGATTGCAATGTCTCTGGCTGTTAGCAGTGGTGAATGTAGCGTTTCAATCTGGAGTGTCGTAAGGGTTGGAGCTGGGTCGTCGACGGTTTCCGGAAGTGGGGCATGGCTCAATGCATCAGCATGGGGAATGGCTTTCCCCGGGCGGTGTTGTAATTTATAGTTGTACGCAGCTAAAAACTCCGACCAGCGAGTCATTCTAGGTGACAATATATAGGGGGTTGGCTTGTCTCCCGCTATAATCCCTAGCAAAGGTTTGTGGTCGGTAACAATAGTAAAAACTCATCCATACACATATTCATGAAACCGTTTCACAGCAGATACAACAGCAAGAGTCTCTTTGTCGATCTGGCTAGAGTTACGTTCAGCCTTTGATAGGGTCCTTGAAAAATAAGCAATAGGGGCCTCACTACCGTTTGGTAACACATGGCTCAAAATGGCTCCTACTCCAAACGGTGACACGTCACATGTAATTGTTAAAGGCAGAGTCTCGTTATACTACATTAAAACAGCATCTGAGGTTAGTAAGTTTTTCACTTGTTGGAATGCGTGCTCCTCTTGGTGTCCCCAGACCCAGGTTGCTTTTTTGTCGAGAAGTCTATGTAAGGGCTCAGCTACAGTCGCTTTCTGGGGCAAGAAGATGTTGTAAAAGTTAATGAGGAAAGCTTGGAGATCAATCCTATTTCTGGGTCTTGGGGCGTTTTTGATTGCCCTTAGTTTTCTATTAGTGGGGTGAATGCCTTGTTTATTCATACCCCAGGAACTCTACTTTATCTGTACACAGTTGACATTTATTTTTTTTAACCTTAAGGCCAGAGTCTTTAAATTTCTGGAGAACCATTTTAAGACGCTTTTCTAGTATTTCTCTATTCAGGGCAGCAATTAAAACGTCATCAAAGTATGGCACGACCCCCTTGATCCCTTGCAAGAGTCTCTCCATCAGACTTTGAAAAATCCCTGGGGCTACGCTCACTCCGAATTGGAGTCGGTTGCACTTAAAAGCACCTCAGTGCGTGACAATCGTCTGTGCCTCTGCAGTTTTTTTTATCTACAGGCAGTTGTTGGTATGCCTGTGCTAAATCCAATTTAGCGAAAACTTTTCCGCCCCCCAAGGAATGGAGAAGGTGTTGTACCACCGGCACCGGGTAAGCGTTCTGTTGAAGGGTGTGATTAAGGGTAGCCCGGTAGTCCCCACAAATCCTTAACAATCCATCCGGTTTGATGGGTGTTACAATTGGGGTTTCCCAACGAGCGTGGTCAGTTGGTTCTAAAATACCTTAATTTTCGAGCTGCTCATCAATTTTTGGTTTAAGGGCAAAAGGTACCCGACGATGCTTAAGGCGGATGGGGGCTACTTCAGGGTTAAGGTTAAATGATATCGGGGTCCCCTTGTACTCGCCTAGTTTGTCTGCAAAGACATCCTGGAATTCCTAGACGATGGCCTCCTCCCAGTCATCGCTTCTGGTTTGGTGAATGCCGGCTACCTCGATCCCGAGTGGGGTGAACCATTGAAGGCCTAACAAGCTAGGCTGGTCACAGTCGACGATGGTCAGTGGTAATGACGCAGTACAATTTTTGAATGATACTTGGACTTGGCTGGATCCAATGACCAGAATTCGGTTCCCCTGATAATCTTTGAGTATGATTCTTTGGGCTCTGAGGTCTTGACGCCGGATGGAAGGGATTAATTGTTTAAGAGTCTTCCAGGAAACTATCGAGAGGGACGATCCTGAATCGACTTCCATCACGCAAGGCTGGTTTTCGATGGTGACCTTCACTCGGATCTTCTTTGCATCTAGCGATGAGGCGTGACCGATTGTAATGGTTTGGTGTGCCTCTTCTCGTCTCATTGAAATGGCCAGTGTTTTATTTCTATAGGAGTGGTTATTCCATGGGTGGTTCAAATATTCCCGACTCACAGGGCAATTCCCTGTGGTCTGGCAGTAGTTGTTTCCCCTCTGAAGTGGGCTGGATCCTTGCTTGCTTCTACAGACCTTCCCGATGTGGCCTCTTTTCCCACAGAAATGGCAGAGTGCGTTGAGGAATTTGCAGTCTGATCGCGGGTGGTTTGCCCCACAACCCGCGCATTGGTGCGGTAGTCTTTGATTCCGCTGGTGGCGTTGGTCACGTTCAGACTGGAGCCAATTGGCCTCCTTCTCATCACTTTCTGATGGCGATTCGAGGTCCTCGTGGTGGGTCGCTGTTGTGTGCCTCTCTCGGCGAGGTGAGATACTCTCTCGGTATCGCTGGCAAGTTAATGGAGTGGTGTGTTGGTGCGGCGCATTTGGGTGGCCAACTTCCTGGTTGCTTCTGCTGCAGTAGCATCCTTGATGACATCAGCAAGGTCGATGTCCCCTTTGGCCATGATCTTGCTCTGCAACGTGTGGTCTTCTAATCCCAGAATTATTCGGTCTCTCAGAGCTTCTTTGAGGTCTGTAAACCCACAGAGGCCTCCCAGGTTCCGGAGATCCACGATGAAATCTGCAACGCTCTCTCCTTTCCACTGGTCCCTCTGGTAAAATTCATGTCTTCGGACAAGCGTTGTTATGGCGGGTGCATAGTGAGCCCATAGAAGGGGCGCGAGGACATCCCAGTCCATGGTTTTCACCTCAGCCGGTTTCGCTAGTGCCTTGGCCATCTTAAAGACAGCAGGCCTGCAATGGGTCAGGAACACTGCTCACTTTTTTCCCGTAGTGGCATCCTTCAAGTTGTTGGTCTCCAGAAACATCTGGAACTGGTCTATGTACGAGTCCCAGTCTTCTTGTGCCGGGTCAAATGGAGCGGGTGGTATGGCGCCTCCGGACATGGTTTCCGTGGTCGATGCGCCTTCAGCCACGTGCTCTGTTTGGTGCTCTGTAGTGTTCAGTCAGCTCTGATGTCTCCGCATCCCACCTTTGTCGCCAGTGTTATGTTCTGCGCATGGGTGCAAGGAACGGAGACAAGGCAGTGAACAGTGAACTTCAACTCTTTATTTATTATCCTGAACAGAGCAAAAACCCTAGGGCAGCAGCAGCCCTTTTATAGGGCAGGCTGCTGACCTATTAGCCAATGAGAAACATGGAAGTGTTAAACCCTTGAACCAATGAGAGTGGCTCATTAACAGCCAATCAGATTCCCCAGAACGGACCAATCTGATATCGCTATTATCGGCCAATCAGAAGTGCAGGATTAGAACCCTGCTTTTTCTTAAGGTTTGTTAAAACTTTATTTGAGCGCTTTTATTAGTTCATAACAGTCTGGTTTGGTTCTGCAACCCAACAGGACAGACACAGACTTCAGAGAGTAATTAGGACTGCAGAAAAAACAATTACTACCCACCTGCCTTCAATTGAGAACCTGTATACTGCACGAGTCAAAGAGGGCTGTGAAAATATTTACAGACCCCTCACATCCCAAACTTAAACTGTTTTAATTCCTTCCCTCAAAATGACACTATAGAGCTCTGCACATCAGAACAACTAGACACAAGAACAGTTTTTTCCCGAATGCCATCACTCTGCCAAACAAATAATTCCCTCAACACTGTTCAACTATTTACAAAGTGTACACTACTATTACTGTTAATCTTCTTACCATTCATTATCACTCATTCCCTCCCACTTGGCTGTTTCCTGATAAGATTTGATTGTTGATTGTACCCTATGACTATCATTAAGTGTTGTACATTATGATTCTTGATTCTTAACAAATGTACCTTTTCTTTACGTATGCTGAGAGTATTTACACCAAGACAAATTCCTTGTGTGTCCAGTCACACATGGCCAATAAAGTATTCTATTCTATTCTAAAGGCTCTGGACCTCTTTCTGAAGGTCCAGCAAAATACTCCCACTCCTGCAGGAAATCAGAAGTCAGGATAAAGTTCAAAAGCATGGGAGTGTACTCCATGCAACCTATACTCAAGAATCTGATCTATGAATGGTAAAAGCAAATGGGTGACAGCTCAGAGTCAACAGACTTTAAGGAGTGCTGGATTTAAATCTCTTTTGGTGGTGTATGAGCTTCAGATTGATGGTGCATTTGACCCTGTCCTCAGGCTCAATCTGGTCATCTGCTGCTTCAGGTACATACTCCATTACAGCTACTCAGTATCTGTTGTTCAAGGGCTGCTCTGGTTATTAGTCTGCTGATGCACACAGTTCAAAATTTTGATAATGTTTAAATCCTGAAGAATGTAATCTCCAGATACTTTGGCAATGGCCTTCTAAGACAGGCTGCTCATTCTTTTAAGATCTGATGAGCATTCCCTACTCCACGTCTCAAGAGTGGTGGAGGAAAAACCTTCTTGAGTGATAATGGTGATAATCCATTCCTTGATGGATTATCTAGGATGGCTCTTTGCCATCATCTATCACTGGCTTTTTGCCAGTGTAGAGATAAGTGTTGTGCAAAATGTTTCAAAGTTTTTGGCCAAAAGAAGACAACTCCTAGTAATGAACAATGTTCCTGAACTATGTTTTTGATATTAGGCCAAGAGTCACAAATTGCTCACTTCTGGATTAGGGCCATAGATCCCTGAGTGTTGGATGTTAAGGAATTTGCCACTAATTATGGCTACAGCGTATTTTATTTATGAACTCCAGATACCTTTGGCTGGGAAATTTTGGAAATGGGATGGCAGAAGAATCTTAGACCTGATCTAGCAAGGCAGCTCCATTTGCAAAGGACTTGGCTTTTGATTTCCTTTCACTATGATGCATTGTCACTATAATTAGAGGTGCCTTAACACTGAGGATTGCAATGGTTATTTAATCCATGCACATTCTCACTGAATCATTTGCTGAATAGAAAGCATTGCTAAAACAGATATTATAGTTGTGTGTGTGTGTCTCTCTCTGTGTGTGTGTGTTTAAAGGAAGCAGACATTCTTCCATAGTCTCCAACTCCCAAGACCTCCCCTTCCACCAGCCAACAGCTTTCCCCCAGTGAGTATTTCCTGGGTCATGGAGGGTGACCCCTTCCATCTGGAAGCAATCAGTCAACTCCTGACAACTTCCTGAAACACCTCATTCCATTTCCTGTTCTCTCCCCCCTTCTCATCACCCCCCCAAGTTAGCTCCACTCTTCAAAACTATAGGCCACAGCAGCTTAATGTTAGAGGGTCAGCCACAGTTAGACTCCAAAACACTACACAAGAAAACCTTTGACCTTCAGAAATCTTTACATCTTAGCAAAACAAATCAAGGTCAATATTTCTTACCATTACCTTGTTAACCATTTCGATACTTTCTCCTTCACTTTTTTTTAAAATCAGACTCTTTGAATGGCTTATCCATCATGACCACTGGTCCATCCAGGATCATAAAGCATGACATGTCTTTGTTTCCTTTAAAGGCCTTTGAGGCTGGCTTGAAAACTCCAAAGATGGGGATCTCTTTGGATAATTTTGTTACCTTAGTTACTTAAGCTAGCAGAGAAGATGCTTACCGATAACAAACATTGCTATGATGAGGGCTTCTTGACTACAATATTCTCTGTAGCTTCCTAGATATCGGTTCTGGTAAATGTAGTATTTTCCATCAGTGAAGAATAAGTCACTGAAAACATATTATACCCATGCATTCATATGCATTATTTTCTTGGCATTTTCAACTTTTCCAAACTTCTCTCTTATGCCGACAAAGATTCTCAATCATTCAGGTCATGGTTGTCCCAAACGTGCTTTTTCAAGAAGCAACTGAACTTTGCTTTTCCTAAAAAAATATTTTGCTCCTTATCCACGAAGTTTCTTCACTTCTGAAGAAGCTTCTTGGATGAGAAGCAAAATGTCTTGAAAGAAACACAATGAAAGTCCAGTTGCCTCTCCAAAAAGGGGATTTAACTCTTATGTTTCATCATGACCCTAGGAAATGGAGCACTTCCTCTTCTACATCATCGTTATGTCTTTTCAAGGACTGCATCTCTTCCAGCAGAGCTTAGCCTTTTTGTGGATGAAAACATCAGGGTATCCATTGCAGCCTAAAATAATCTCTTCGGCCCTCCCCCATAGCCACTTTAAATAAAGTGAATTAATTTTAAAAGAGGATTTTAAAATATAGAAATCCCAACAGAACACTTCATCTTTGAAGATACTGACATCCTCACATGAGCTGGTGGCATCCTCGTGTGAGTTGCTGCAGCAATTTGAGCTCACCGAATTCTAGGGTAATCTAGTTTGAGCAATTTCACAAGACTCCAGCAGCCTATATAATATTTAAAATGCCTGGGTCATTGGCCAAAATTGTGTGATACTGCTTGAGGCCTGAGAAAGTTGCCAACTCATGTCCAGCACATGCCCAAAGGCCCCGTCTATGAAAGTGTGCATATTGATACCTTCAGAACAGATGTCTTGTATCAGATCAGACCGTTGGTCCATTTCATTCACCAATGTCTAAATTATGCCTGGAGTCAGCTTCCTGGTCATCTTAACTGGATAATCTTATTATTGACCAAGGGGAGATTCTGCATGTGCCATAACTAGACCAAGTTATATCTCCTCCTTAGATTAAAGTAACTAGGATTTCATTTTAAATTCTAGAGTTCCAAACCTCATCCAACTTTCCCCTGACATTCCTCAATTCCTCAAGTCTTCTTGTGTAAAAGAAGCCAGTCTTTTTCTTTTTATCCTCATGTTGCTGAAATGTTTCTTTCAAATTTCTCCTGGTTTTGTTTTTGAACTTAGTAATGAACATTGGAGGTTATCTTTTAAAAAGAATAAACTCTCTTATTTATAACAGGGAACATCAGCAAGAATCATCATCCACTCAAGGGAGTCTTTATTTTATATATAATATTGGAAACAGTGCACAAAAATTCATATATTAAGCAAATTGCTTATGAGAATACAGACAGATTTTCTTTAAAGAAATACATTTGATGGAATGGAATAAAATGAAGGTCACCATATCCCTGCCTGCATTCCTAATAATCTCACTAAGGCACTTGGAAAAGAACATATTATTTTATTTTATTTCAATAATGCCATATTGCAATAGTGTTCCATATTATAACTTTTCTCAAATATAGTCTTAACTAACAAAAGACTTCCTTCTCTTTCTTTTAATTTTCAAACTGAAAATTCTCTGCCAAATCTAGGGAGCTTCTCAGATGCAGAAATCATTCTCTTGTATTTTTAGTTGGTGCACACATTCACTAATTTAATTTGAACCCAACTAGCTGAACTTTTGGATGGATGGATGGATGGATGGATGGATGGATGGATGGATGGATAAGCAATTGCCCCAGCAGTTATTGACAGTAAGTGTATTATAAAACTATTTCCTTGACAAATGTACATATCCTAAGAGAAGATACCTTATTGCTTGTGTTAAGTGCATCAAATTTGATGCAAGATTTGCTCCCTGCCATAACTCAAAGAAATGTCCTTTTAAAATTTCACCACTTTCAGCAAATTTCTGAGGTTTTTCTTCCTTTGCTATTTCTGGGGAGCAAAAACAGTCCACTTTTCTGGAATTGCCTTGATATTTCCCAACTTTTCTGTGGGAGATGGTTATTTTTATCTTCTTTGGAATGATACTAAATCAGGGGATTTTAGATAAAGAGGGGGGGGGAACCATGTTGCTAAAGCAGTTGCTGTCATTGCCATTTGCAAGGACTTGAGCTGAAATCAATGCACTGTAGTGAACACCAGAAGAGAGAAAGACAATTCCTCTTTCATCAAATGGTCAACTTATTCTCCTCATTCTGAATGAGAAACTTTGCATGCAACTCTACTTCCAAAGGTGGGGGTAATGTCATCCAACATCTGGAAGCAATATAAAATGCCCAATGTACATTCTTCTTTATAGCTGTACAGTTACACTAATGTGATTTTCTACTTGAGCTAAAGTGATATATATTCAATGTAAGTAGGAGAAAAATGACCCAGTTCCTTTCTGCTCCCTCTCTCCCTTTTTTCCGGCAAATTTCCCAGAGATATTAGTAAGGATTCTGCTGTTAGGTGGAAGAGATAAAATAAAGGATAAATTGCCTTTATGAGTGTGCACAGATTAGTTAATAAGGATTAGCTCATCTTTAACACTATTCATTTGGAGGATATACAATGGGTGAGGTTAAATCATGGTCAAAAAAGAATGGAATTCAACGGCCTGACTCGATGTAATTCCAGTTCCTCCCAAATCTGAAAGTAGTACTTTATTAATTGTGGACAACATTCAGTAACAATTATGATAAAAGGAAATTATTGGCTCATGTTAAAAAAAAAATGAGGTGCTGTTAGATTTTGGAAAGCCCATGATCATGATGGCCTTTGGTAGAACCTGATGGACAATAGGTTCATTTCAAATTCTGATGGCACTTTTACTTCATCCCACATCACAGAATCCAACTATCCTTAAAAATATTTTTAATATGAGAGTTTTCCTTTTCATTTTTTTCAAGTGCAGAGAAATTAGTATTTTAGCCCTTGTTGAATCAAATTTGCACATCCTCGAAGACATGTGTATAAGTATCTGTCTTTGTACTAGATTCTAAATTATGAACTAATGCCAGTGTTATGGATTCTTCCCAATGTATAATAGCTAAAACTGGGGACACAGTTCAATCCATCATTTACTGTTGCAGTTCTCAGCATTCTCGTAAAGACTAGCTCCTTTCACTCAAATATTTTTTATTCTATATTGAGTAGGCAACTAAAGCAGGGATATCAAACTTTTTCAGAGTTGGGAGTTCCTCTTTGTGCTATGTGCTACAATCCCCTCTCAACCTTCTTCCTTCCAAGATGAGATCCTAGTACTATAAAGTTTATATGAATTTTTAAGTGCTAGGACAGCAAGAAATATACTGGATCTGTCCCCAAGTTAGATGACACAATTGTCTCATCTAGGTCTTCTCATCTCTCCAACCCTGTTAAGATTTACATATTTATGATACCTGGGAATACACTGTGGGATTCTTTCTCCAGAATCTATGACATTTCCTGGATTATAAACTTTACTCACAGTCATGATATGTGGTGCGAAAGGTGGAAAGCTGTGCTTCTTCTTCACATATCTCAACCTTTTTTTTCATGCACACAAATTGCCCTTTCAGAGGATGCTATAAAGAGGCATGGCAAAAACTCTGATCTAAAACAATATAGCAATTGGAATGTTATACTAGGACTTGGATCTAACTCAGCTTTGTCAAAAATTCATTTGGTCCAGATCCAACTAAATTATGGTCTGGGGCTTGGGGAATGTAATGGCATGGTGAAAGTATAATGTTCATTATATTGAAGTTTTTTTGGGAAAAGATAGACCATGTTTAAGAGGTTAGGAGTATAACATAGCCTCTTGACCTCTTGAAGAATGTCATGAGTGATGAGTAATGTTCTTAGAAGAGACAAGGAAATATCTGGAAAGTAAAAGACCGCCAGATGAATTTTTTTCTCATTTCTATTCTTAAAAACCAAAATCTCTGAAAAATATGTGGGACTCATGCCCAAGAAATGCAATCATTTTGTCACAAATTTGGGTAAACTTGATATGCTGGAAATTATATATACTGCTCATAGGCTGTGGTTTGCTCATCCCAATATAAATATTTAAAATTTGCTAAAAAGAGTTTTTCTTCTTTTACTTCATTTAGCAATAAAGGCTATTCCATATTCTGGCTCCTATTAAGTTCTGGGTCAGAGGCTGAACATTTTTGACTTTTCTAAAATTTGTTTACAAATTGATTTCAATTTCAGCAATTTCCTATCTGACTGCTGAGGTGTATGCAAAGCAGATGGTCTCAAGGACCGAAAGGAGAGATTTGGCCAAAGCAAAGCAGTTGGGGATGGAGTAAGTATATTGGGGGGGAAAACTTACGAAGAAACCAATTTGAATAGCCCAATGTAAGAAAGTTAGGAACATCTTTGAAATAGTCTCTACTAAGGAAGTGTGAAATGTGAAACTCTTCAGATATTGTCTATGGAGATTCTCAGTCATCCATGATTATCCCAAAGGTGCTTTTTTCAAGAGGCAACTGGACTTTCTGTTTTTTTCTTTGAAGATGTTTCACTTCTCATCCAAGAAGCTTCTTCAGCAGAGCAGAAGAGCAGATCTGAAGAAGCTTCTTGGATTAGAAGCAAAATGCCTTCAAGGAAAAACCAGAAAGTCCAGTTGCCTCTTGAAAAAAGCAACTTTGGAACTCTTCAGATATTGTTGAACACAAGTAGTTCTTGACTTTTGACCATTCATTTAACAAGGTACATTGTACAAAGGTACAATAGCCTTGGGAAAAAAATAACTTTCAACCTGCCCTTGAAGTTACAACCATTGCACTACCCCAACAGACACATAATCAGGTATTTGGCAACTGGCTCGCATTTGTGACCATTGTAGCATCTTGCTGTCAGTGATCGTGATTTGTGACCTTCCCAACCAGCTTCCAACATATAAATTCAACTGAGGAAGCCAGATTCACTTAACAACCATGTGATTTGCTTAACCAACTGATAAAAATGGTTGTAAAATTGGGTCCACTCATATGATGATTTGCTTAATAACGAGAGTGATTGGAATTCTGATCCTAAGTAGAGTCATAAATGAAGGATTATCCCAGCATCCTTAGACAGAATAGCTGACAGAGAAGAATGATGGACCCCTTGGTCTTACAATATTTAAAGGCATATCCCACATGTGGTATGAGAAAGTGATGGGATTTATGAACAGCTGCCTGATATGGTGGGCCACTGAGATAGGACAAGAAATAACGGATGAAAACTAATCAAGGAGAAAAGCAAACTGGAATTAAGGAGAAACTTCCTAACAGTGAGGACAATTAACCAGTGGAACAGCTTGTGGGCGCTCCAACAATGGAGGCTTTTAAGAAGAAACTGGATAGTCACTTGTCTGAAATGGTATAGCGTCTCCTGCTTGAGCTGGGGATTGGACTAGAAGACCTCCAAGGTCCTTTCCAGCTCTATTCTGATTGATTGACTTTGAGAGGACTGTTTCTCGAGATGTAGCCTTAAAACTTCACATGGACTCTGCCTGTCCAGCAGAGGTTATATTCAGCAGGTTCTGACCAGTTCTGGAGAACCAGTGGTGGAAATTTTGAGTAGTTCAGAGAACCAGCAAATACCATCTCTGACTGGAGATTTTACAGTGTCCTTCCCCTGCCACACCCACCAAGCCCACAGAATCGGTAGTAAAAAAAATTGATATCCTGCTGTCCAGGATATTTTCTAACTCAAGAAATATGAACTCAGCATCAGGGAGTTATGTACTTCCTGTACTGAATGAAGTTTGCTGGAATGAGAAGACCTTCCTGAGCAATGGTTTCTTTTTCAATCCTTAGTTATTCTTTGGGCTTGGGTTATGTTTTAGTTCATAATCCCACCCCTCATCTGGCTCAATTTATAACTCCTAATTTTGTGGCCTTGGCCTGGCTGGTGGGGCTGTTACTGTTTTTCAACCTATCTGGTCCCAGTAAACATGACAGCATGCATATCATCATTGATATACTTAGCAGCTGTGAAAAGACAGTGTTTTAAATAATTCAGGGTTAAATCCATCAGCTAATATGAAGCATAAAAGGAAAATGTTGCATGCATCAATGCCTATAAATCATCAGCTTGTGTGAACAATCCAAACAAATTGCAACATTTATTCCAGAATTCCAGATTATTTCATCTGTATCAAATCTGTCCAGGACAATTATTACTTTTCCCTGTGTTCTGAAATTTGTCTGCACAGAAGCACATTAGAAAAATATTTAAAAAAAAAAAAAAGTTTTTAAGCTCAAGATTTATCTCTTGTCATTCTACTGGTAGGTTATTCAACCTGGCTAAAAGATCCATTAGAATACATTGCATCTAACTAGAGATTAATGAAATAATTTGCATAACTTGTTCTCCTTCCAAATTACAATCAGGAAGGAGAAAAGGGACAAATGTTTTAAGATAGTGGCAAGATATTCTCTTGCAAACCATATACAGATAATCCTTGACTTACAACCATTTGTTTAGTGGCCATTTGAAGTTATAATGGCAATGAAAAGAAGTGACTTATGACCTTTCCTCACACTTACGACCATCGCAGCATCCCCACCATCATGTGATAAAAATGTGGGCATTTAGTAACCAGGATATATTTATGATGGTCGTATGGAAGCCATTTGTGGCCTTCCCAGCTGGCTACTGACAAGCAAAGCTAATGGGAAAAGCTGGAATTGCTTAACAACTGCAGTGGCTATGAAAAAAAAATGGCTGTGGAAAAAAAAGACTGTAAAATCAGCTGCAACTTACTTAACAACCATCCTGCTTAGCAATGGAAATTCTGGTCCAAATTGTGGTTGTAAGTTGAGGACTGCCTGTATGTACTTCAATGTGCACTGATAGCAGTAGCACTTAGACTTATATACCTGTTTACAGTGCTTTACAGCCCTCTCTAAGCAGTTTTACAGAGTCAGCCTCTTGCCCCCAACAATCTAGATCCTCATTTTACCCACTTTGGAAGGATGGAAAGCTGAGTCAACCTGGAGCCTGATGGGATTTGAACTGCCAAATTGCAGGCAGCTGGCAGTCAGCAGACGTAGGCTGCAGTTCTGCACTTTAACCACTGTGCCACCGAGGGTCTTTGATGGACAAAATTCCATGTGCAGAAAAGCATCTGCAGTCAGATACACATGTAGATGATATGTTCAGAATTTCTGGAAATCTTTGGGGAAGTTTATTTATTCTACTGCTATCAAGCTCAAATGAAGTCTTTTTTAAAAAAAAACAGGTTAATTCTTTGGGGTGCATGAAATTTGGACATGTGACCTATTCTCAGGAGGAAGTTGCACATTATCGGCAAGCTGACACATACACACCCAAACCCTTAAGATCTGAGAGCTAGATTGTTTTAACATAAACATATATAATGTGTGCATGTCTTTCTCTCTCTTTCTGCACGGATATATATACACTGTAAAGCATTGAAAATAAACTAGCTCTGAGATTAATTAACTCCACCCAATCATTTTATTTTACACTAGTATGGAAGCAGCTTCATTCAAGCAAGAGTCTAAGCTATATCCCCATTTATCCGTCTCTTCAGCTCTGATGCAATCCATATCTTTCATCAATTCTGGGTTATATCATTTCTCAGACTGACAAGTGTCCTCAGTAACCTGAAGCAAAACCATTAAACATCTTATTTGTTTTTGTTGATTCTGAGGGCTGATCCTGCGATGAAAGGTAACAGTTTTAGAGTGCAGAAGGCATAACGATCCTTCCGGAGGGTATTCGTGTTATAAAAACACTTGACCCTGTTTGAAAGGCTGACTGGTACCTCTCAGATCTTCAGATTAAAAACTGTTTAATATTGGTCCACTTTATGCCGAAGAACAACATGCAAACTGTTATGTAGTCAGAATCACAGCATCCATGAAGGAGGAGGTGATAGCAGAATTAGGGGATATCAAAGTTCTTAAAGGAAATATTTATATATTTAAGATATAAACTTAACATACACCTCTCCAAACTTGATTGCAGAAAGTACGACTTCAGCAACAGAGTGGTCAATGCCTGGAACACACTACCTGACTCTGTTGTCACATCCCCAAATCCACACTCCTTTTCCCTCAAACTAACCACTATTGACCTCACCCCCTTCCTAAGAGGTCTGTAAGGGGCATGCATAAGCGCACAATTGTGTCTACTGTCCCTGTCCTATTGTCCCCAATTATTTGTACCCATTTTATGTATTTATACTCATGCTATTATCCTGTAAACTATTGACAAATAAATAAAATAAATATATTTTAATGAAAAAAAAAAGGGCTGAGGGAGCGGGTTGACAAGATAGCAGGGTTCCAATATTTGTGCAGTTGGAAGAGAGGGTCAACCTATTCACCAAAACATACGAAGACAGGAAAAGAAGCAACAGATGGAAAGTACTCAAGGAGATAACCATTTCCTAAAAATGACAGCAATTAATCAGTGTGACTAAAACACTCATTCATAGTCACAGCCTAGGAACTTATGGCCGTTATCCTCAAATGCCATGTGAACCCAGGAAAGACATGGTTCTTTATGGCACTGCAGAAAATGCTCTAGCCATAGTTCCATAGTGCCAAAGCTATTTTGGAAACTGAATCCAAAGTATTGGACAGCCCTACTAGCATGGACTCTTCTGCTTTCCTCAGAGACAAAATGAAACTTCAGGAAAGAGGACAAACAACTGCTTAAATTATTCAAATCTAGCTTTTCTACGGAGAGACAGCTTTAAAAATTAAGGCTTCACAAATCATTGAGCTGATATTAAATTGAATAAAAGTTGGGTTCTCCTTGACCGTAAAAGCCCCTTTCAACTGGTAGTGTTGGAAGAGGCCTTGTGTGTATATCTGTGTTTATGTGTATTTCTATGCAAGTGAAGCAAATTGTGATACTTTCTGGTGTTTCACTGAAATACAATATAGCACAACCAACTTCTAGAAGCCTGATAGAAATTTTCTTTCTTTTTTTTTGTAAAAAGTTTTTTTTTATTTTTTGACAACAAACATGAACAAACATAAACACAAAACAACAAATAAAACCTTCTTTCATTTGTACAGTGTGTTGGTTGGTACATATTTCTTGTGCACAATATCTTTGATAGAAATTTTCATATCACTGATCTATATAAACATTGCAGATTTCTGTGCAATTTTTGGTGGATTTTTCTGGTTTTTAATATTTACTTCCAGTTTCCCTTTTAAAAAAAGTGTCCATTGGGGAAAACAGACTTACTTAATAATCACTATGTTCACTTAACAAGCACTGAAAGAAAAGTTATGGAAATGGGAGCAGTCGAATGTTAACATACTTAATCACTTAACCACTTCCATAAGTTATGACTATAATTCCACAGAATCGAACAACTTGCCAAAGACAACTCATCGTGGCTAACTCATCATGGGCTGTGAGACAATTTAACAATTTTATTTATTTAAAATAAATAAAATTTGTGTTAATTGTTGCCATTCACATTTCATCCTGTCCCTCCTTTTTTAATGATTCTATTCCATCATTTCTTTGATATTAGTGTAACTCTTGTCCTGCAGTGAGTTGTCCTGTGATGAGTTAGTCATGGCGAGTTGTCCCACAATGAGTTGGCTGTGACAAATTGGCCATGGTGAGTTGGCCATGGCAAATTGTCATAATTTCAGGCTGAATTACAGTTGTAAATTGAGGAATACCTGCATCAAGCATTGATAACCAGACTTGGCAAAAAGAGATCAGTACCATTTATAGTGAGAAGATGGGGGGAATCACTGCAAAAGTCTTATATCTGTGTCACCAGGCATAAGCAATTAAGAGGTCAAAGAGAGAGAGAAATAAATAAGATTTAGTGCCTACATCCCTTCAACCTTCTTCCCTATCCGCTTTGCCTCCCTTCACAAGGTTTGCAACCAGAACCCTTCATTTCCTCTTGTGTTTCTATTAGCCAGTGTTTTCAATTCATCAGCATGAGCTATGATGAAATTGGTGGCAGATATTCATCAAAAGCAGCTGGGACACTCTCCCATGAGTCTACTTGCTTTCGCTAGGGAGAGTTCTTAAAGTGACTAGGGCTGGAATAGCTACAGGTGAGAACAAACCTAAACTGAGTGTTGTGGAAGTATACAACTTCCTGGTACATTAAGAAGGATATTTTGAAAAAAAATGTGGAAGGATCTGAGGTTCCTGTATGCAGTTACATGTGGGCATCTCACTTTGGAGTGTCAAATCAGGTACACATCTCTAGTTGGTGCGATGTCTCTTGGGGATTTTCCTCCTCCCAAAATGGGAGTAAGCAAGGATTGAACATGATAAACACAGAGAACAAAAACCTTCTACAATCTATGATGGGAGTTATCATTTACTGTCATCTCGTTTATTACCTGCAGTGTCAGTGATGAGCAACAGAGAGATACTGCCGGGAAGGAAAAAAAAAACCCAAAATAGACAACTTACTTACTTAACAGCTGATCCCACATCACTTACCTGGAATCGTCGCATATCTCGAGGGTTTCCTGCAGTCTTCAAACAGTTCTGGTTGCACTTGAGGAAGAATTTTAAGAAGAATCTGCAAGGGGAGAAAAGAGAAGGGACTTGACACCTTCCGTTTTTAAGAAATTAAAATCTGATATCATATAGTTGCTTTGTGCCAATGTGTTTGTGCCCTGTGTCTGGAACCATCAGGGGGATATCAACTGCCTGTCGAAAAGGAAACTGCCAATCAAAACAGATTAAAATGACATTTCTGGCTGCGTCCATAAAGCAAGATCTGAAATGTTCGGGAATCAGAGATTCTTCCAAGCTTTGTCACCCTGAAGCCATAGAAGGAAAGATAGAAGGAACACAAACAGAATGAATTTATATATGCAAATATGCAGTCAGAAGCGCAGAAAACCTCTCGTTTCCTTTTCTCTGAGTGTAAAGGACATTCAGACATTATTCTGTAGCAAAACTGACTTCCTCTGGGAAGGTCCACACTGAAGTTAGAACTCCATCAGGATACTTTGATATGTTTATCTTAACGATAGAGACATTTTCAAGGGTGCAGCTCAGTTGTAGAGCTCTTTGTGGGGTGAGAAGAAAGTGAAAAATCTATTTACAAAGTTCAGTTCCCTCAAGTTAAGATCTGAAACTGGCCATAGAATTAAATTTGATTATGTTTACTTTCATGTTTTTCTCAAAAAAATATTTCCATTCTGTAAGATTTTCACATTAATGCACATATTTGTAAGAAATCTAAACAAAAACTGCCTGTATGTTTGACACCATTTCTCCAAATGTGCACTTTTTTTCCTCTTTGCTTCTTTTGTTTTTCAAATACATCAATCCAACATTTTGTAGAACAGGTTCTTATTTCCTTTCCCCGCCTCCTGTTCCCTCATTTTTATACTTTCCCTAATTTTGACAACATTTCCTCCTAATTTATAGGCACTCCCCACATTCTCTCTGACTTCCAGCCTATGCATATTCTGGAAAATATGCCTTTCTTCCTTTTGTGAGCTTCATAAAATTTAGCAAAGAAGCATGCATAATGCAAAGGAAAGATAACATGAAGAAAAATCAATGACATCCAAAAGCTACTATGGTTGGGATGTTGAGTACCCGTCAGGGACAAAGGGTTAAACTTCTACCAAGTGTATTATGTTCATTATGTAGCCTTGGGCAAATCTCTGCATTTCACTTTAAGACAATTTACAAAACTTCTGGGAATTTAAATTATAGAAATTCATACATCAGTTGCTCACAGAGCCTTCAGCCCACATATATTCTAGAGAGTTGCCTTATTTTGTGCTGTAAGGCAACATTTATAATACTCCTCTTCTAATTTTATCTTATTGATTCTACTATTGTTAGAAATTGGTACATGGTATTCTCAAGTCTATCCCTAAATGTCCATGGAGATTGTCAATCACCCAGGTCATGGTTGTTCCTGAAGAAGTTTTTTGGGATGAGAAATGGAATATTTTTAAGGGGAAAAAAACAAGGAAATCCAGTTGTCTTTTGGAAAAGCACTTTTAGGTCAGGTCCAAGTCTTTAAATATCATAATACAATCTGCATGCATGCAACTTTATTGTGTTGGTTGAATATTCATGCAAGGGGATGCAAATTTGTGATGTGGGAATTAGGGTGTGGTTCTGCTTAAGAGCTAATATGTATGTTGGATTAAGATAGATGAATCCTAGATTAAAATTCCCATCAGGAAAGTGATAAGCTTCTATTAGGTCAGGTATTATTTTTTGGCCAAATAAGTGGAATTGTGGTAGGATAAATATGAGTGGAATCAGTCTTAAGAGATGGTGGCACCTGGCCAAATTTGTCTAGGCTAAAAAAAAAACAACCTGATGGTTTAGACTTGGTTAGTACTTAGATAAGAAATCTCCAAGAAATGCAGAAGGAGGAAGGAGTAGTAGTAGTAGTAATAGTAGCAGCAGTAATAGTGGTAGTGGTAGGAGCAGTGGATACATTATTGGAGTCACTGAAGATTAAGGTTTAATTGAAGAATAAAATAAAAATATACTAATAAATATGAAGAGGAATGTTGTTATACAACATATTTGTTTTCATCGGATGAAGCATCAATAGTCGGACATTTGAAAGTTAGCTGAAGGTGTTTTCACATGCCCAAGCTAATCAGTCTTAAAATATTTTATGACTTCTTTAGTTCATACAACTGCCTCCATGCTCTTAAATTTTTAACCTTTGTTTCTAGTCCATTTATTTGAACTTAATTTAAATTTTATTATAAGTGCTTTACTTTTTCTAATGGTACTTATACTTTATGAGCTACTGTCTAGAGAATATTTGTTCTGAGTAGGAAGACGGTGCTGTAAATCAAGGGTAGGTGAGTTAGCACAGAGGCCCTCAGCCAATTTAGTTCTTGAGCAGATTCCAAGCTTTTTGAGAGGAGTTTAAAATCCTTGGTAAGAGTTCTGTGTCTACTGCTTGAAAAAGAAGGGAGAGAGATTAGGGAAGAAAGAAAAATGGGAAAGTCAGAAATAGACAGACGTCTCTGTCTCCCTCTTTTCCTCTGTTTTACAGTCCCCCTCACCCCAAAAGGCGGAGGGAATACAATCCTCAGCAGAAACAACACTGTCCACTGTTGCTGTAAATAAAAGTCATATAAAAGAAACATACTAATTCTATGTTATTTCATTTCCTCATGTTTTACAAGAGAAAAGCCCACTTTACTACTCTGGAATCCTCTCGATAGTAAATGTTCTAAAAAAGAACAGATGAAGACAAGTACTTGAGACTTGTGCTTTCAAAAGGCCAGATGCAGAACTACTTACGGAGTCCTTCAATCACAGAGCAAAATAACTCTAGCAATATGTAAATGGACAGCACTGGAAGGCTTCCTATCAACAGGACAGCTACTTCCCAATAACTCACCATATTATATTTTGTTGCCGTTCAGCATCACTGCATATAAAGTTTTCAGGAAAGATTCCATTATCAGTCAGAATATAGTTATTAGTATACATTTCCTCTGTTAACTTTCCTCTTTATATATAGAATACATGCCTGGAGTTATCCTATCATTGGTATCTCATTTCCCAGGAGTCTCCAGGTCTATCTACCCTGATCAGCCTGTCCCAGCCTTGGGTCTTCTGATATGCTAAATGTGCAACAGCTAGAATTTCTAGGAAGTTGGAAATTCTGAAGGTACAACCTCAAGCATCTGGAGAACACTAGGGTGGTGAAGACTGGCGAGAAACAAATGCAATGGAAATATGTTGGAAATAAAATAATAAATGTACAGCTTTAAACCAAATGTAAATTGTTTTAAATTTGATTTTAAAAAATTGTTTTGTAATAGAATTGTCAAAGTTTGGAATATTCTGCCCAATGTAGTTGTCTCAGGTACTAATTTTCATAGTTTTAACTCCAACTTAACTTCAATGGACCTCATTCCATATTTAAGAGGTCCTTAAGCAAGCGTGGATCAGTGCACTAAATGTGCCTTATTGTTCCTGTCACATTTTTTCCCATTTTGCTTGTTTGAATTTGTAATTTTTGTTTGATGAATAAGCATTAAACAAACAAACAAATATGAAATAAATATGTTAGAGGTGACTGATTGGAATTTTGCTCTGTAAGCCATTCAATTAAAAAAATTAAAGGAAAACAAAGCAAGAGCTAGCTGAAGTAGGTAGCTACATTTAATTAAATTTGGTTATTCCCCTAGAACTTAAATAAGAGAAACTTGCAAAATCCAAGGAGGATGGATTGGGAAATAAAAACAAACCATTGAAGACAATCATGGCAAACTATTTTCATACTGCTGCCATGGACATGGCATGTGGTGATCAAGACTCAAAATCAACTTGAAGGAAACCTTTAGCTGTTAAACAAATGCCAAGGCAATCCATGGCAATTGATGTTCCATTTTGGGGGCATGCTTGGGCTACAGGGACTTGTATTCTGGAGCATCATTTTTGTGTTAAATATATGACCTGACAAAATCTCAAAGCATTATGCCTAGCCACAATAGCTATACACTACAATCCAAAAGTTGAAGGTGAATATGGATGGGTGGGATGGACAAGAGAAAAAATGGCAGCTTGCAGATTGAAGGATTTGACTATTAACTTTTCAACTGGTATCTGCATAAATATATCCAAAATAAAAATGTGTTTAAAGAAAAATGGATATTTTCCAGTCGTTATAAACTATGAACGTTGTTCCATAATTTAAAGGTGTGGATCTAATATCTCCAACTGAAACAGCAGAAAAGTATTCACACAATAAGGAGAGCAGGGAGTTTAAAGTGTGAATAGCATTTTGTTTTGTAACCTACAATCCTGCACTATATTAGCTATGCATGGGAAACTGTGAAACTGAACATGGCCTCAGGGGGTCTGTATGAGCCACTCTGGGTTCAGGAGCTAAGCAGGGTCAAGCTGGGTAGCTACTAGGAAGAGAAACTATCATGGAATACTAAGTCTTAAGGCTGGACTGGGGTATTTAAGGCTTTAGGCTAGATTAGGAAGGCAAAGAAGCACCCTGGAAAAGCACACTCAAAAACTATTGCTCCTAAGCAAATTACGCACAAAAGGGTCTCAAATGAGCATTTACATTTTATCTGAACTTTGCCAAAATTAGAAGTGTAAAAGCCAATCGAATTGATTCCGCTAAAAAAAAACACATATTATTCAAAATGCTGCAGAGCATAGATTCGGCTCTCTGTTTGTTTAGAACTGTCTTTCCTCTATTGTACTTGATTTTTTTTTTTCTGAGAGAGATGATGTGGGGTGTGTGAGAGAGAAGAGGGGGGAGAGAAAGGGAAAGGAGGAGGGGAAAGAATGTGAGAAGAGTTTATTCCGGCATTTTAGTGGCGCATTTAAATTGCAAGGGTGGGGGGGAAAGCACACAGATTTAACTGGGACACAGAAAATTTATGAAGGCTGCAGGACAAAATAAAATGCATTTATAGAAGAGGGGAATAGTTGGAAGGGGGGGGGGTATTGAAAGTCAACTGGGAACTCAATGAACAATTTATTTATTTATTTCCCTTGCTGAGTGCTCGTCTAAAAAAAAAAAAAGCTTTTGCAGTAAGTTAAAGTCCCAGGTGAGCTAGGCCTAGTTCCCTTTCTGTTACTATGACAACGAATTTTTACCGCAGTCCCAAAGTCCCTCTAGAACTCACACATTCATGCTTTGAATTAGAACTTTAAAGGAGAAAGATATATATTTTTTCCAAAGGTTTACCAACAAGAAAATAAAACATATATGCACATACACACAAACACAAAAGAAATAAAAAAAACAAGGGAGGAAAAAATGTGTCTTTGCACATATTAAAGTGTTATATCTTGAATAAAATTCTAGTTTGTCAACTTCCCAAACTATAAATTAAAAAAAACAACAGACACAAAGGAAATGCAACATATCTGAATCTGATTCATTTACAATTATTCTTAAACAGCAAACGTTATTAAGGAACACATTTTTTTTTTAAATGATACAATATATTGTATACATAATTCTTGAAAACATTGGCTCTTTTTTAACACTGCAAAAATGAATTTTGATTTTCATTAAAAAACAACAACAACAAATAAAAACAAACTTAAATCTACAAAGGATCCAGAAGCAATGGGCAACAAATATAACTGTGTGACAGCGATTGAAATATTTCCTTGCGGTGTTCTGGAGTTTCAATGTTAAATTGATGTTGAAAAAAACTGAGGAAGCAAAGCCAGGCAACCTTATAGAAGGGAGAGGTTGTTGTTGTTGTTTTTTTATCTCCAGTCTAAAGAGCTGGTTATCTATATTTTCATTTCATTGTTGAGGATAGTTAGATGAAAGGAGTGGCACAATGGTGGAGCTATTACAATGGGCTTATCAACAGGAAGCTTAGCAGTTCGAGACCAAGCATCCTGTGATGGGTGAGCTCCTATTCTTGCTTTAGCTCCTGACAACCTAAAAATTCAAATGTAAATATAAGTAGATAAATAGATACCACTTCAGTAGGAAGGTAACAGCATTTCATGCGCCAATGGCATATTGTCCAGAAGTGATATTTAGCAGGTTCTGACCAGTTCTGAAGAACTGGTAGCGGAAATTTTGAGGAGTTTGGAGAACCGGCAAATATCATCTCTGAGTGGCCCCGCTCCCATCTATTCTCTGCCTTCTGAGCCCCAGCTTGCACAGGAGAACAGAGCTGGAAAGCAGGTTAGTGGGGTGGGGAGGGAAATGGGCATTTTGCAGTATCCTTCCCCTGCCACGCCCACCAAGCCATGCCCACAGAACCGGTAGTAAAAAAATTTGAATCCCACCACTGATATTGTCATACTGGCCACATGGAAGCATGTGCAGACAATGCTGGCTCGCTCAGCTAGGAAATGAAACTATATACATTTATATGCTTATATCACACACTCTATTAGTCAGATCACCAATTTGTAGCATTAGATCCAAACTATAATTTCCCTGCTGTTGGAACCAGAGTTATGCTAATGTACTTCTCCAAAATGGTCTGGAGATCACCCCTCATTGCCTTTGGAGGAAATGGCACTATTGAATTCCCAAAATCAATGGACCACTTCCACAAAAGGGGCCTTCACCAGGATTTAGTTGGCACCAGACCTCCACAAAGGAGTTATGGTCTTGATGGATCACCCAAGATCTCAAAATAAGAGAGTTAGCAGACACAGAAGACAAGAAAATAGAGCAAGTAGCTTTCTTTGGCTGATTCCTTTCTCACAGCTCGAGCTTGGCTCCAAGTTAAGCTAAAGTTGGTTGTAACTTAATACCAAACTAGGTATTTTATTAAAGGCATTATCATTTTAAACCTCTGATAGGTTATGAAGTATATTGCTAATTTGAATCCCTCATTTTTATCTTATCACATCCTAAGTCAATATAAGGGTTTTTTTTTTTTTTCTTAAAAAAAAGTCAATGGCTTAGCAAGCAGGAGCATTTGGGAAAATCCCAACCACTGGAGTAAATCTTGGGATTAGATTTTTAATTTACTAGGCTGATTGCCTTGAATGAAAAATATCAATCCAGCTGATCCTTTCATATGCTGAACCATATTTATATGAAGTCTGGGGAAATAAACCACATTGTTCTGCCCCATAAAAAGTGCATACACTTAATATCCCCTTGCCTGGATTACTCCGATGTGTTACCTATGACACTACAGTACACTGAAGATCACTCACAAACTTCAACTAATACAGAATGCAATCAGATTCCAACTTTGATATCTGGCTTCCATATTTAACCCTGAACTCTCCAGGGGCAAGTCATTTGAGGGTACAACTATCACCTTCTATTGAGCAAAAAAAGAACAAACTAGTCAAAATTCCTGCATTCCTCCCATGGAACTCACTACAGCAAGAGGTAATGATGTCCACCGACTTGGAAACTTTCTGCCTCCCTCCCTCCCTCCCTCCCTCCTTTCCCTCTGTCCCTAAAAGTCAACTTTTGAATCCCAAAGGTGTTTTTTCAAGGGTCAGCTAGACTTTCTGGTTTTTCTTTGAAGACGTTTCACTTCTCATTCTTATCATTTTCAAAAAAAAAACCCAGAAAGTCCAGTTGCCTCTTGAAAAAGCATCTTTGGGACGACCATGACCTGGATGACTGAGAATCTTCATACACAGTCAACTTTGGAACTTGATCCATCAACTTCCTCAAATGCCATTCTGAAGAATACAGAAATCCTTATACACACAATTGTTTCATGTGCTCTTTTTTCTTTTCCTTTACAATTTTTTCCCATTTCTACTTTTGTTTTTGTTGTTATTCTATTTCATAGAATAAAAACCCACTCTGACCACTTCCTCCAAAATAAGAGGTAAATTGGAACAGGTTATGTCTAACAACATTTATTAAGATGGAGAATTGAGATGAGACTAAGGGCACTAAGTATATTCAGGCATGAAAAGGAAAGGGAAATAAAAATTATACCTCTCTCCATAACAGTTCAGTTTTCTATTTGTCGGGAAACATTTAACATAAAACTTCCAGCATAGGAGAACCACATATAACCACATGTCTTGTTGGCTTTGTTCAGATGTTACAAAACTGTAATTTCTTACTATGCAGACAAGAATGGCCTTGCACCATTTTCTATTTGATATTTTGCTGATTTCTCTTAGTAATTTCCCAAAAGTTTTCTTCCCCTGTATAACTGGTTTTTGTTTTAATCTCTTTTTTCCTCTGGACGCCCAATAATTTCTTTCAAAATTCTCTAGCTGGTATTTTTGAGCTGATTTGATCATTGGATGAGCAAGGGTGCTGGTTCCAATAATGACATTACTCATAATTCCCAACTGGAAAATGTAAAATATGAGCTTCTTTCAGAAGAAATTTGATGGACAAATAGAAACACAATGCAATGAAAGACAGAACATTCCCAAATACCTCTTGACCATTTTGTCCCTTGATGGTTATAAAACTGACACCTTCCCCTCCTGAGAATATTGTCAATATTCTCTTCTCCTTTGAAAGAAATTTCAAAAGCTCATTCTCTTTCAGCAAACAGAACGAGAACAGGTAGAAAAAAAGTGGAGAATTGTTTTGCATAATATTATTTTCACTCTTCTTTCCTTTTCTTTTGTATGCTAGAAGCTTAGAAGCCTCTAGTTCTGATTTTTAATTGACAATATTCCCCATGATATCCAAGCTATGATTTGCTTAAACCAGAGTTTGATAGGTTTTATTGTTTTTTTTTTAAAGTTTTGTAAGCTGCTATCTTTTCATCTTCTGGGTGAAAAATTGTATATGTAAAATAAATACTAAAAAGCAAGATTTGAGGTGGTGAATTGATCCTCGATTATTATTGGCATTAGAAAAGACTAATTGTGTAATACTTTGACTTCAAAATATTTATTACAAAAACATAGGGAATATGAAAGATTGAGCATTAAAAATTCTACCATTTCCTTATAGGCTTATTAATTACTCCAGAAGCAATATAAAAGAAAACATAATGCGGACCCTTAAGGAGGATCGAAAGAAAAGCTAATTTATTTACTGTTACAAACTGTCAAATCCACAAAATGTATGATCTTTCCTGATGCAATGGAATAAATGGGTGTGTTTAAGAATAATTCCTTCTATCACTACGTATTTCAGAATAAAATTCCTTTCTTCAAACTAGATGACTAAATTTGCTCTCTCTTCAAGCACATATTAAATGGAATGGAAATCTCTTCTTTGAACGTATCCTTTCTGTTCTATCAGCTGTTATGATCAGGGACTCAGTTTGCAAAGTTACAAAGCTATTGCCACAAACTATCTTCTCTAAAATTCGATAGACAAAAAGAGGTTGCTCTTGGCATTAAGTTATGTGAACAGGACGTCCATGCAGCTCACACTGAGAAAGGGTTGCATAGACTTCTTGTTGCTTTCATAGACTTTTAAGACCGTGTAACATCTGCTTTCCAAAGTGTAGCCAGAGCAAACTACAAATATACTGATGGAAATGATGGATTAGATAAAAAATAAAAGTAAAGGAATCCCTGCAGATTTTACTCCGTGAGTTGTTGCCAACAATAGGGGTTGGTGCTCACCTCCAGGCCATTGAGCAAGTGCTGTCTGAAGACATTCCACAGTCATGTGGGCAGAACGACATTATGGAGTGCTGTAATGTTTCCACCAAAGTGGTACCTATTAATCTAGTTGCATTTGCATGCTTTCAAACTGCTAGGTTTGCAGGAGCTGGGGAGAGGAAGGGAGCTCACACCATCATGTAGAGTTTGGGTCTCAAACCTGGACTGCCGGCTTTCCAGCCAACAAGCCTAGCATCTTAACTGCTGAGCCACCAAACTGCCAACGATGGGTTAAACTCCTGTTAATTTCCTCTTTACAAATTGGGACTTCTGAGATGCCAACCTAAGGTCAATTTTGTTTTCAAATATACAGACAAAACTCTGGACATGGTCATTGCTTTGCTTTTTCCAATTTCATCTCTATTTCCATTGACATGAAATCCCATAAGGGACAGCTCTTTGAGAAGATTTCACAAGGGCTATTGAAATTATGCTTTATTTTTGCAGGATATTATAGAATCTTGAAAGCCTAAGGTGAAACAATCTTGAGTTTCTTTCTCATTCCTTCCACCCTTTTAGGGCTGATGTTTCCAAGATGACTATTGAATTCCTTGTTCAAAGCATTCTTGGTTCTCTTAGACTTTCTTGTGAAGGAATTCCAAAGGTGCTTTTTCAAAAGGCAGCTGGACTTCATTTTTTTCTTGAAGGTATTTTGTTTCTTATCCAAGTTCTGAAGAAGCTTCTTGGATGGGGAGTGAAATGTCTTCAAGGGAAAACAAAGCCAAGTTGCCTTTTGAAAAAGCACCTTTGGGATAACCATGACCTGGATGACCAAGAATTTCCATAGACATCTTGTAAGAGAGGTTAACATGATGTAGAGCAGGGGTCTCCAACCTTGGCTCCTGGAAGCCTGGCGGACTTCAACTCCCAGAATTCCACAGCCAGCTTTGCTGGCTGTGGAACTCTGGGAGTTGAAGTCCGCCAGGCTTCCAGGAGCCAAGGTTGGAGACCCCTGATGTAGAGGCTTAATACAATTATTTTCCCCAAAATAGTAATAATTGCCAAACATCCATATCCAAAAGTTGCTTTTTCAAGAGGCAACTGGATTTTGTTTTTGTTTTTCTTTTAATTTTAAATTTTATTAGACAAACACAAAAACAAAACAGAAAAGAAAAGAACATTAAAAACAATGAACATGGTACAATCCTAAGAGTGGTGGGATTCAAATATTGTTGCCACCAGTTTGGTGGGTGCGCTTTGCATGCTTGCACACATTTTGCATGCACGCACATGGCAAATGTGCACTTTGTGCAGGCACAGAGTCATTTGTGTAGGCACTGTTATGATATGAATAACCCTTGAGTAACAAGGATATGCACATTCAGCCACACACAAATACACTAAACTGAGTTAAATTTTACTTTAAGAAATAGCACAGACCAATAAACAGTCTAGGTCATAAACGTTTAACAGTCCAAAGAATATCCAATTACAAAGTCTTCTTACCGGTTTCCTTTGTCATTGACAGTAAACAAAAATATCACAGTATAAGAACGGTATAAATACAACAGAGAACCTTAGATAGCAACAGAATGTCAGAGAGGCAGAATGTCAGAGAGAGCAAGCTATGATCTCTAGCTCCCTCTTATGGTAATTTGCAATATAATCTACCAATCGGAATATAGTATAAATCAATACAGTGATTTTGTCTTAAAGCTACAAACATACATTGTTGATTTATATATTTCCAACCCAACTAATTGGTGTACAGATTCCTAACAGGCGCAGTGGTGTTCTACCTCACCTTCTGCAAGCCTGCACGATCTCCTGATTACTTCAGCAGCTGCTGCGGCATTCTTCTGTGCTGCACAAAGCAGCTGTGCTTTAAATTCAATGGATAAAGGTGAGTATGGGAACCTGGGTGAGCGGATGGACCCAACAGCAGAGCCATTAGAGCAGTAGAGAGAACCGGTTTGGTCTCCGCTGCTCATCGCTCCTACCGGCTCTCCAGAATCGGGCAGAACCGGTCGAAGACCACCACTGAATCCTCCTAACCTGCACAGTTGTCTTACATTGCTAAGTCACATAAAAAAAAGAATACATATTTACATTCTATATACACAGCATATAATATATACATTGAATCATTTCTTATTATCTTGATCCTTTCTTTTTTCTAACCAACCATAAAACTTATCCCATATTTTGTAATAATCCAATTCTTCCTTATTTTTTAATTCTTTTGTCAATTTGTCCATTTCTGCACATATCCAGACATTCTTTGATTATTTATATTTCACTTGGAGTTTCTTTACATTTCCACTGTTGTGCATAAGCCAATCTTGCAGCTGTGATTATATGAATTATTAAATATATAATATCCTAATCGTATTTTCCCATGTTAATTCCTAACAAAAAAAAAATTGGGTCTGTATTCTATTTTAATCATACATATCTCTTCTAACAATTTCTGAATTTTCTGCCAGAACTTTTGGGCTTCTTTGCAATTCCATCATAAATGATAATACATTCAATTTTCTTTATTGCACTACCAACATACAGGGGAAAGCCTTGGATATATTTTTGTCAATTGTGATGGCAGCATATGCCATCTGTAAAACAATTTGTATAAATTTTCTTTAAACGGTGTAGCCAAAGTCATTTTTTTGTTTCGTTCTCATAAGATTTGCCAATCATCTAAATTTATACTATATCCAAAATTCTTCATCCATGCCACCATCGTTTCTTTTACTTTTTCTTCCTCTAATTTACATGCCAATAGAACTTTATAATTTTTTTTATCAATTTCTCATCAGTTCCTAATAATACTTCATCTAATTTTATTTTACGTCTGCTAATTCCCCACTCTTTCATATCTTTCCAACATGTCTCAATTGGAGTTGCAAATAAGCCCACCAATCTATATCTATTCCTTGGTCCTTCAAATCTTGTCTCAGTCATAATTCCCCTCTATCATTTAATATGTCCTCATAGCTAATAATTTTCCCTTGTCGGAGTGTGTGGGTACATCAAAGCTTCCAATATAAATAGCCATATAGGTGTTTCTACATAAATTAGTCTTTTGGTTTTGTTTCATGCAGTTAACAAGGTCTGCCTAATTTTATTCTTTGAAAATAACTATGGCCTATTCGTTTGTCCTGAAACAGAAAGGTGTGCCATCTTGCCTGTAAATTATAACCCTCTAATATTAATATTATTTTATTCTTGTGGTTTATCTAATCTTTAACCCATGTTAAAGTTACAGCTCTATAGTACAATTCCCACTCAGACAGGCTGAATCCACCCCTTTCTGTGGCACCTTGCAGCAAATTTAATTTGATTCTTGGTTTTCTCTTTTGCCATATGAATCTTGACATCAGTTTATTCAAATAATCAAAAAACTTTTTTTCTAATTTTATGGGAACATTTTGAAAAATAAATAGTAATTTAGGTATATTCATTTTTACTGTCGCTATTCTATCCATAAAAGATAATCTTAATTTGTCCCATTTTTCCAAATCTTCTGCTATTCATTTAATGAATGGCTTATAGTTATCATTTTTTAAGTGTTGTATATCTTGCTGAGATAAAAATCCCCAAATATTTACTTTATCTACTATTTGGATGCCCATTCTCGTGGCTAGTGTTCCTTTTGCTTATTTGTCACATTTTTGGGATTTTGTTTTTCTTTGAAGACATTTCGCTTCTTATCCAAGAAGCTTCTTTTGCTCTGACTCAAGAAACTGAAGAAAATTCTTGGATGAAAAGTGTAATGTCTTCAAAGAAAAACAAGTCCTATTGCCTCTTGAAAAAAGCACCTTTGGGACAAGCATGACCTGGATGAATGAGAATCTCCACAGAACAAACATTCATATTTTCATTGCATAATATTGGGAGTATTCAAGAGACCATAAAAGTTAGGCTGGGTTATGACATATTACCTTTGACTATCCATGCAATATGCACATCTACATACAAAATTTTATACTCTGGTTTCTCTTCTCTCTATAAATCTTTTATACACAATTTTATTTATAAAGTATCTCCTAACAAGTTAACAACCCAATCCTCTATAAAATACAATTCTACCATTCTCCTTAGCTAAGTTGAACAAATGAATGAATAAATAAGACTATATTTGTGCATGTATGTGTGTACACGCATCAATTAACCCAATATATTATTTCTAGAATAGTAGTGAATAGTAATCTATGAACTGAAAAAGAAAAATTGCATTCCACCATATTTCTTCCTCTCTTTCCCTGGATATTTATGTCTATTTGTGCAGATTTGGGGGTGGGGGTGGGGATACACTGAAATGTCTCCCTTTCTTTTTTTCAAGTAAAAGAACAGAACATCATTTCAAATAAATATTACAAATTTTGAAAAGGTACCATCCAGGTAAAGGAATTAATCAGAGGCTCAGAGGTGATAGAGTGCACAATATGACTAATATCATATCAGGTTAGAAGCTTAGGAAATAACTCGGTTGGAATAATTATACAATCCTGGACACTACAAATTACTCCTTAAATTGCTCTAGATTAGGGGTGGGATTCTACCAGTTCACACCTATTCGCTAGAACCAGTTGTTAATATTCTAAGCAGTTCAGAGAACCAGTTGTTAGAAGAAATTACTGGCCTAATCCTGTAAGGAAGACAGGAGGGAAACATTCTGGTGTTGCTTACAGAAACTGCCTCTCCATTAACCCTTATTACATTCTTGGCAGGACTAGACTTCCTGTCTCAGGAACTTCTCTGGAGTTTTTTTCCCCTCCTTTGCTGGTACTTTGCTTGTGTGGAGTGACCATTCAAAGTTACAATGGCACTGAAAAAAGTGACTTATGACCATTTTTTACACTTACGACTGTTGCAGTATCCCCACAGTCATGAGAGGTCAGGCGAGGAGATGCGTGCCTCGATGTGAGTGATATTGAGTTGGCCACACCCAGCCAATAACATGACCATCAAGCCATGTCCACCCAGTCACATGACCACCAAGCCATGTCCACCCAGTCACAAGACCACCAAGCCACACCCACCAATTAAGTCACGCCCACAGAACCAGTTGTTCAAAATTTTGAATCAAACAATATCAATTAGGCTTGGAAAAGACTATTTTGAAGATTTAAATAAAATTATGCTGAAGTATATATGGCAAGGTAAGAAAGCGCGAATAAAGCTAAAGCTTTTGCAAGACACTAGAATTAGAGGAACTTTTGGCCTGCCCAATTGGGAATTGTACTACCAAGCTGCAAATTTGATGTGGGTCAAGGAATGGATAACATTAAGAAAGACTAGATTGTTGACACTAGAAGGTCATGATTTGCTGTTGGGTTGGCATGCTTTTTTATGGTATAAGGGAATTAAAACACAGGGTTATTTTAGAAGACATTATATACGGGAGTCTTTGTGGTTAAACTGGGAGAAGATAAAAAGACAATGTTATTTGAAAATTCCAGTTTGGTTATTGACTATTGAAACATTTTCCTATCCTATAATTTATAAGAAGAAACAAACAGTTAGATATGGGGAACTACTGGATGAAAAGGGTGAACTTAAATTGATACAAAATTTAGAGGAACAAGATATAAAGATGAATTGGTTTTCATATGCGCAAATACATTCAAGGTATGATGAAGATTCTAAAACAGAGGGATTTTATGAAAAACAGACTGATCTAGATAAGATCTTGACGGGTACTGATGAAAAGGTGATTAAAAAATTATATGGTTATTTACTGGGAATTAAGTTAGAGGAAGAACAAGTTAAAGAAACTATGATTGTTTGGGGGAAGAATTTTGGATATGGGATTGATTTAGAGAAATGGCAAAAATTGTGGTCTCAAAATTATAAAATGACAATGTCAACAGCATATAAAGAAAATTTGTATAAGATGTTTTACAGGTGGCACTTTCCCCCGACAAGAATAGCAAGAATGTTCAAGAATAAATCTGAAAAATGCTGGAAATGTCATCAGATACCTGGCTCATATTACCATATGTGAGGACGCTAGAAAATATCGGACTAAAATTTGCATGTGGTTGGAAAAAAGGACAAAGAAACGTATAGATTTGAAACCGGAGTTTTTCTTATTGGGAAACTTACCAGATACATACAGTAAAGACTTGAAATATCTGATTGTAAATGTATTAACAGCGGCTAGGATTGTATTTGCTAAAAATTGGAAGAATGAGAAAATACCATCACAGGAAGAAATTATTAAGAAAATATTAGAATGTGCTGAGATGAGTAGATTGATATTTGAAATTAGAGAGCAAGAGGATAAACAATCTTATGAAATTTGGGATCTTTTTTATCAATGGTTGGATGACAAAACACAATAATAGAATATTTAGAATGTTAGACAGCAAGGAATATCTTTGGTTTTTTTTTCTTTTTTGTTATTTGACATCATATTTATAAAGTGTTTTTAGGATAGATCTGGTATGATTATATGATTTGCTATAGAATAAACTGTTTAAAGTATTGTTATCTCATAAAGTATGAATGATTAAAAGTATAGTCAAATGATTTTCTAATAGCGATATTAGGATATATAAGTTTGGATTGACAATATGAGCTATTATGTAATATAACTGTAATTGAGACTACAAAATGAATGCACAAAACTGATGAACCAACCGACACACTGTATGTATATAAGAGAGTTGATGTTTTTATGTTTTGTTTGTTTGTAGAAAATCAATAAAATCGTTTTCAAAAAAAAATAAAAAATTGAATCCCAGCCCTGGTCTAGATCTTTGAAGAACTAGGATTGGCATACATTATGGAACTTCTAATCCTAACCTACTCCAAATCCATGAAGGTAGTGTTCTCTGTAGGTCATCTTCCTTTGACTTAAACTCCAGGTTAGGTTTAGAAAAAAAAATCCCACGGTTTATGATTTAAATATATCCCTAACATCAGAGGTGGTATTCAGCAGGTTCTGAACACTTCTGGAGAACCGGTAGCAGAAATTCTGAGTAGTTCAGAGAACCAGCAAATACCACCTCTGACTGGCCTCCTGAGTCACAGATGATCAGCTGGGTCTTCTTTGGTTGCCCTGCTCAGGAGAACAGAGCTGGAAAGCAGATGAATGGGGTAGGGAGGAAATGGGATTTTGTAATAACCTTCCTCTTGGAGTGGGATTGGAGTAGAGATTTTGCAGTATCCTTCCCCTGCCAAGCCATGCCCACCAAGCCATGCCCACAGAACCGGTAGTAAAACATTTTTAATCCCACCACTTCCCTCCATCATCATCAACTACTCTTAAAAAAAAACCCCAATAACTCTATCCTGGAATATTGATACTGTGGCAATTTAATGTTAATAGAGGATAGGCCTCCATAGATGGTTTAGGGGATTAGTTTAGGAGAAACAGCATAAAATAGTAGCAGAGCAGATTAGAACTATTACAAATCAGATATTGGGGACCAGGGATAACTAATAATGTTAGCTGGCATAAGGCAGCTTTCTAGTTCCCTAATTAACATACTTTAACAACTCTCTCGCCCACAAATCCAGGGTGTTTAATTGGCAGAATGGTGCACATTGTTTTTGTATTGACACCTCAGATATAACTGCAGATGTTGGCAAGCAATGTGTTACTCCTATTTAGATACTTTAAGAACCTTAAATAAAATAGATCCACAAATATTTTACCCACAAATCCATTTATTTTCCATATCAGTAAGTCTGGAAAAAAAGAAGACCGTTGCTTTTATTTCCCTCTATAAACTTAATTGCTATAGGGTAACACAAAGAGAAAAATCAAGAGTGCCAATAATGCTCCATTTTTGGACAAGCAGCTCTGGGCAGTTTGTCAAGGTGATGGCAGCCATAGGTCATCTGAAGGCACAGATGTTCCTCAACTCAAACCATCAAGTAGTGCCCTGGAGTCTGTGTACAGCCAGTGACAGCCTTGAATACTACAGGTAGACCTCGACTTACAACAGTTAATTTAGTGACCATTCAAAGTTGCAACAGCACTGGAAAAAGTGACTTATGCCCTTTTTTTCACACTTACAACAATTGCAGTATCTCCGTGGTCATGTGATCAAAATTCAGATGCTTAGCAAGTGCTCATATCTATGACAGTTTCAGTGTCCTTGGGTCACGTGATCCCCTTTTGTGACCGCCGGACAAGTGAAGTTAATGGGAAAGCCAGATTCATTTAACCACTCAAACCTGGTGACATTTTCTAAGTTAAAAGTGTGCACAATTGTGTCAACTTTGAAGTGTTAGTCAGCATTACATCTTATGGCCTTCTCTGACACAAATACACACATACAAACATAAACACAAACATCTAAAATCAGTTAGCAATGAACAAAGTATCCATCTGAAGGAAAAGCAAGTTTACTAAGCCCAAAAATAATATTATATTCTGCCATATTTCCCTCTCCCTCTCTTTTTCCCTATTTATGTCTGTCTGTGCAGATACTATTTCAGGAAAGTATTTTTAATCGATTAATACCATTAGCTAGATACATACAACGTGCTAAACATAAATCAAAGTGAACTAAAGGGAATTGCATTACAGACAAAGCGTTTGAGATGTTAACCATGGTTCACACAACATGCTAATAACTTAGTACTGTAGAATGCACAATATACTTCTAGAGCACACAAAACTAGCTGACAAAGAACCCCTCCCCCGCTTTAATTTAAAGCAATACACTGTAAAAAATACAGAACATTGTACTCAAGAAAGTTATCTTCAGTAACAAGATAATTGTTTGGTGTTTTCCCACACTCTCCTCTTTCTAGTTTTCATCTCTTGTTTTCTAGCAGAGAGATTGTCCTAATCATCCCTCATTAGATGCAGGCACTTGTTTGTTGCAAAGATGGTCATTTGCCACTCTAACATTTGCTGGAAGGAAAAGTCTCTCCAAGGAAAACTGCCTTGTTTTTGCACTCCAATGAAAATCTGACACCATTAATAAAATAATAATTGAACTCCATGGGTTTGCCTTGAAAATGAAACACTAGTCTAACAGCATGCTTATAATTGCAAATGTTCTTCCCAAAAGTCTTCAGAGAGCGCTTTGCAAATATGAGCAGTTTGCATTTCACAGAGAGGGCTTCTTTTTTTTCTCTCCCTGGACATCCCCAGTTATAAACATGTACACACAGAGAGAGAAAACTTTTTACCAACTTGCAAACAAATAGATGGGAATATGCAAACATGAGAGGTTTGGGTGGAGGATAATTTCATTCCAAAATTTCAAGGCATGCTCTGGTTCACATATCACGCTACACTCAGGTTTCTTTATCCACGATTTACACAGTAAACCATAATTGGCAGGCCTCAACTTATCCTGAGCCATTATTTGCTAACCACAGTGGTTGCATTCACATAACATACTAAAGAAATCCAAACAAACTCTATTATGGCTCAACTCAGAGTAAGAGACACAGCATATTTTATAATTAAAGTAGGAGTGAAGCAACAGAGCTTTGCATACAGAAGAACAAGGTAAGTCACTAACTCCATGTAGCTTCCATGTGGAGCCCTCTGGCAAGTTCTGTCTTCACAATAGCTTTTGGGAGGTTAATTATTAGAATTATTCAAGTTCAATCTCCAAAAGATGTTTCATAATGCATAGGATCATGAAAATAGTGCCTATTTGCAATATTTTAAAGCAGCCACATCTTTTCCAGGAATGATACAACTCTTGAAAGATACAGCTTCATTAAAATGTTGAAAACTGTTGCCACATATCCACATCCTCCAAAGGATTTTTGAAGAGGAAACCCAAAGCACTGCAAAGTCCAGCTAAACATCTTGGTTACTCAGAAACTAAGAGAGGAGACATATCCCTCAGTTTCAGAGGACACACACTAGTTTTCAGGAGGTCTTGAGATGTTCACCAAAATACATGAATAGTAGAGTTATAAAAGAAAGAACCTCTACATACATTTTTTTCAGAGTTCCTAGCATAAATTTGACAGATTCATATCTACACACAAAAGGCCAGAAACTTTCCCCTACTGGTATAGTCATTTATTTATTCTGCTATTCCTCCAGAAAATCAGGGTAATTAAATGAGCATTTCCCCCCATTTTAACCCCATATTAACTCCCCCATGAAAGAGATTTGACTGAAATAAGTGATAAGCTGCAAGACATCCATTTGAATGGACTGTGTAAACCAGCAGCTCCCAATCTTTGGGGCACAGAGACTGGTTCCATGGAGAAAGGTTTTTCCATGGACCAAAGGGGTGTGATTTTGCATGCTTGCCTGCAGTTCACGGACCAGGGTCTGGTGACTCCTGGTGTAAATGACCTTGGGCATCAGAGGAACAGATCCTGCCTAGGAAACAATCACAGAAGAGAGGCAGAAGACTCCAGTGGCTTAACAATCAAAGAAAGAAACCTAGGAAGGACCTACTCTAATGGATCAAGCAGTTAAAAATGTCCACAGTAAGTTTGTACTTTCAGATTGCAAGAAGTTTATCAAATTTTACACTTTTAAAAACAAATCATATTTACTTTCAACTATGGAAGCAATGATTTACCCAAATACTTTGGATATTACTAAAATGATTAGATACAACCAACTATTAGATAACCAAGGAAATTTAAAGACAAACCAAAAATTGAAGGAAGAAGGAATTATGATAGATTGGTGGTCTTATTTGCAGTTACAAACAAAGTACAAAAAAGATATAGAAGAATTTGGCATAGATAAAACATCACAACAAATTGATAAAATCTTATTAGGATCAGAGGAAAAATTTATAACTAAAATGTATAGCTACCTCCTGAAATTTGATAAAGGAGAGGAGGCAGTGAAACAAACAATGATTGCTTGGATGAAAAACTTTGGATACAACATACAATTAGAAGATTGGGGAAAACTTTGGATGAAAAACTACAAATTAACAATGGCAGCCACATAGAAACAAAATCTCTGCAAAATTTTCTATCGTTGGCACCTAGCACCAGTGAGATTGGCCAAAATCTACCCAAATTTGAACCTGATATGTTGGAAATGCAAAAAGACATCAGAAACCTTCTTTCATATGTGGTGGCTGTGTTCTAAAGCAAAGAAATTTTGGAATAAAAAAAGGATCTGGCTGTAAGAAATAATTGGTTTAAAAATAGAACTTAAGCCTGCAAGAATCTCTTAATGTAGCCTTACAGCAAAGTAGAATTAGTTCATCAGGTCATGCCTCCTGTCTGGTTAACCTGGGAGGCCTGACACATCTCAATCTCCATGCCTCCATGAATCTTCAGTTTTCCAGGTGCCTCTCTCAAAAGGGGCATCTTCTTTGAGGTAAGGTAACATTATTTGATAAACAAATTCAACATTTGTTAGATGCATGATTCCTAAATCCTAGCATTGCTTGATATTTGTCATGCTAGTATGTGACTTATGACCATTTTTCATGACTGTTGCAGCATCCTCATGTTTGTGTGATCAAAATTCAGATGCCTGGCAACTGCTCCATATTTATGACAGTTGCAGTATCCCAGGGTCACGGGATCACCTTTTGCAATCTTTTTACAACCAAAGTCACTGGGGAAGCCAGAGTCACTCATCAGCCATGTTACTAATCTAACAACTGCAGTGATTCAATTAACAATTGTGGCAAGAAATGTCATAAGATGGGGCAAAATTCACTTAACAAATGTTTCAGTTTGTTTGGGGCTAAATTATGATCACAAGTCAAGGACTACCTGTAGTTTAAAAAAAGTCAGGCCATTGTTGCAGAAATTAGTAGCGCCTTTTACAAACACCACACCCGCTTAACCAATGTTGATTGTGTCTATCCACCTCTAACCTTTTCCATATCTTTCAAGTGAATCCCCTTTTCTTCCTCAAATCTCTCTGGAAGATTGAGCTCCGATTACACTAATCGCCTCCACCTCCACACCTTCACACACAGACCCACTGACTGGTCCAATGGTTTTACTATTGTGGCCAGATGGTGGGGCAAACCTATTAAGTGTGCTCAAACTTGGTAATAATTTTCCTGTAACTCCAAGAGAGAGAGAGAGAGAGAATGAGGAAGCTGTGGCATGAACATTCCAAAGACAGAATCAAGGTTAGCAACCTATTTTACACCTGCCAGAGCATATAACACTCAGATAAAAGCTTTTGCTTCAACACAAGCTTGGAGCTGTTCTAGTCCCTAAACTGCCAACATACCAAAAAAAATATGCATAAATTTGCTCAGGGAGTCAACCTATAATCAAGATTCTTTGGTCCACCTATATTTTCCCCACATCTCCGAAAGAGTTGTTGAGTTGGTGTTTTTATACCTACTTTGACACCATATTTACCTTGAGTTTGAACATTGATGTAACATTACACTCTGAGGACTGATTTATAGAATAGCCAAGATGGGTGCCTTCTCAATTCCTGAAGACAGGACAGCGTCCAATGTTTGTTAGCATCGTTAAACTAAAACTGACTTTTCACCTGCTCCCATACCATATGCAGCTGCAAATTTTTAAATTAAAACTATGAAGCCATGCATAAATTTACATATATTACAGACTAGCCTCTCCATTTAACATGCAAATGTACTCCAATGTTTCAGAACACCTTCTGTCGCTAATTAATTTGCTGAATTATAATTAGACTAATCCTGCATAATTAATAAGCACAGATTTTTTTTAATTTGTAAGAATCTTGATGAGATCATTCACTTCTTTTCCATAAACTGCTAAGTAAGTGTTAAAAAAAATTATAATAATAATAATTTTAAAAATCCATATGTGAAAAAGTTTTGTTTGGTACTGCATATAAATTCAAACACTGTGGAAAAAATGACGTAAGTCAATATCAATGTAGAAATAATGCAGTTAGAAAATTAAAGATCACTGAGGTAAATTATTTGCAGGAGCACAGATAAAAACATTCTCAATTGCCAATAAGTTCCTTTTGACAATATTCAATTCATTGGATTTCACTTAGGCACTTAGCAACTCAAATTTGGGTTGGAAACGATCACAAAACCATGCTGTTAAGAAATGATGTAATATTAACACATCCTCGCATATTATCGTGCATTTGCCCTGGACATGCTACGTTTCCGCAAGTTCTTTTGATGGCATTTGAAACTGTTTTCATTCTGGCTGCCAAAAATAACAGACAGTGTTCTAGTGGAACAATTAAGCGTCATTAGAATTGGATGTATTCAGTAATAATTAGAATGAAGGGGATCACTTTAATGCTTGGAGAGCTTAGGCTCAAAGAAAAATGTGGCCAATGAATTCACTTTTTTAGAAGTGCAAGAGAGAGTAAAATCCAGCCCACTAAAATTTTTGATGCTCACTATAAAGGAGGCATTTACAGGAAATCACTGTGGATCCACTGGTCATTGGAGCATCTTTAAAATGCAAGACAGATCAGCCTTTCCAAGAATCTGATAACCAGTATATATTTTAATTTTTGAAATTATTTTTCGAAGTCAGTACTGAAAATGTGAGTGCATTTACTATGTATTTTTGCATGGTGGTTTTAAAATATGTTTTTAATATACTTCATGAATACACACATTTTCAGCATTGTTTTGTATGCCTTTTTGTTATTCTTCACAGAATTGCACTGATTTCTGGCTTGCAAACTGATTCAGCTAGTGTGAATTTAGTCAGTTTGCATTTCAATGTGAGCCAGTAAGCAGATCGGGTTCCAGATTATATCATTGGCATCAGATTTTTTTTAAATCCTCAAAACTCATTTTTCCCCTGTAAAATGATACTTGATCCCACTTTATCCATAGGGAGGGAGGGAGGAAGAGAGAGTGCCTAATTATATATATATATAGAGAGAGAAGAGATAAACATAAATATGGATGGATGGATGGATGGATGGATGGATGGATGGATGGGTGGGTGGATGGACAGACAGACAGACAGAAGATGTAAGATATAAGAATATTCTTATATAGGAATATTCAAAACAGAATAATAAGAGAGGAAAAGAGGGGGGAAACAATCCATGAACCAGTTTAGGAAGTACGAAACACTTTGAGTCATTGAACAATTTGAATCTGATCAGGCAAACATCCTGAAGGATCGTGATTCATTCCCCAGCATTCTCAGCAAGCCTGTGGAGATTCTACCAGCCAGGGTAAACAAAGTAAAAGCTAGATGAACTAAAGGGCTGAGATGGAATAAGGCAGCTTCTTATGCATGAAAATCTCATCAAATGTTTATCATCCTGCAGTGTGTCTCTGTCAAGAGCAATTGAATCATCCAATTACAGATGATATGTGGACATGCTAGAATTAATTCCCACCCTTTTGTCACAATGCCTGATGAAAATGAAGAAAAAAAGCAGTACAGTAAATCATACATAGCTTTGACAAGAGTCCTCCGTGGGAAATGTTCATTATATATTGCACAGAGCTCAGCTGAATCTCACAAGATATTTCACACATTTCTAAGAATTCTGTTCTGGGTTTGGGTTTGGGGGACTCTTCCTTGACATTTTTAAGCAGGTGGGTGCCTGCCTAAATCCCTTAAAAAAACTATGTGGCTGTCAACTTTTGTTAAGGATGACAATGCCACACTGAAGAAAATTGAATTGTTTGGGTCAATAACAAATTTTTAGAGCGCATATATTTAAACAGGAGATGACATTTCCACAGCAAACCTTCCACTTTTGGGACATGTCTATGGATTCTTATTGAACAGCTGAGGAGTCACCTGGAATATTTCAGAGGGCCACAGTTGGTTCTCCTCATAGGCAATTATTTCTCTCACTTGATGTAAGCTTTTAACTAACTCTCTTCTTCCCACATCAATTCATATTTCTACAGGATTATATGCGAACAAAGTAATGGGAGCTGCACATGGCTTGTGAGTCCTAGTAAGGGTATCCACAAAGTTGGGGACAAAAAGATAATGGCTGCCATCTTGCTCTTTTTTTCACATACTGTAGAAGAGCAGGCAGAGCTGGGTGTTGTGGTTCATTGGCAGCCAGTGCAGATGGCAGCGGAATCGGACAGTGGGGAATAAATGAGAGCAGTCCGGGAGCCTGGAGAGGACTCGGACAAGGGTCCTACATCAAGGCAGGGATGGGGCCAGGATCATCTGGGAGTGGGTGCTGCCTTGACAGCCTTTGGAGACTGGCAGCAGCGAGGCAGAGGACCCAGGGGAGCCTGTTCCCAGTGCGCGTGTGCACAGAGCTACTAGAAGGCGAGAGCAGCTGAAGCAGAAGGGGCAACTCGGGAGTAAGGCTCGGAGCTGATTGCTCCTCCCATAAGGGATAAAATCAAGCCTAAATGATGAAACCTTTGCAGGAAGCAAGGTACTTCGATCTGTTCCAAGTTATCCTTGAAGCTCTGTGTACTTCAGTTGGTTTCTTTTATAGTTAATTGGATACTTCTGTTTTTGGCAGCATTCCACAGAACTGAAAGGTGTGTGCTTATCTTGGGGAACTGTTTAAGATTAATTCTGGCTGGGAATGCAAAGCAATTCCTAGCATTGCAATAAAATAAATTTTGCTTTTAAAACAAGTTTGTAAATAATTACAATTTACGAAACCCAGGTCAGAACACTGGGAGTGGAGTTAAATGTGTCATCAGCTTTGCCACAAATGATCCAATTCCGACTCATCTTGAATTCCATTGACTCTTGTTTGGCATCAATTTAGTATTGAACTTTAATTCATCAGATTCTTTGGGGTAGGCTTGAATCTATCTTCTATGCTACAATGTAATGTACATCCTGATTCATGGTAATGTTCTAATGCTTCTCGAGATTAAATTGCTAGGAGCCTAGGACTTTTGCTGGATTGTGTAAATTTGACACTTATTCCTAGTTCAGTTTCCTCCCTCCCCCAGCCCCAATCATAAATCTTAGGTGAAGGGGAGTGGGGTGGGAGGTTAAGGGAAAGCTTTGGATTACATGCAAAGCTTGCTAGATATTTTCTTGGCTTATTTCATCCAGATGTTTACATCTTCAATAATTAAGGAGCTGCTGGAAGAACGAGTCATCAAGGCAAATGGACAAAGCCAGCAAGGGAGTAGAATTATCATTAGGAAGAGCTTGTCGCATGAGAAATTAGACTAAGGACTCAGTACTTTATTTGTCAAAGCGGGTTAAGGAATGAACACATTTGGCCTGTTAGAGATCATTATTCATCAAGTCTAAACCACCTAGAGACTTCTAAAACAGCTAAGCAAGTTTTCTTCATTCTTTTTTGGGTTTCATGAATCTGCTCTTTGCGATCAAAGTTCCAAGTTCTAAAATTAATTGGACCATGTACACATTTCTTTCCTTTCCACAAGACCCAAATGTGTGGGTTCACACAGAGCTAACGTTTTGATTTCTCATATTACATTAAGGTCTTTTCAAAGTGTTTGTGGGTGTTTGCCCAAGGAATGTCCAAGGAACCCATACAGCTAAACGCTTGTATATTGCAAGATTACTTGAGCGAGAGTTTTAGCAAGTTATGAATGAGCTACCACAGAAGTGTATATATCTTTTTGTTGTTGTTGTTGAGAGCCTGCCATCAAATAAAACAGTCACATTTTTTTTAAAAGCAGAACAAAACAAAACAAAACATGGATAGAATCTTGGCCTAATCTAAATTCCATTTTTCTTAAAAATTAAAAGTTAACTATTAAAAATTACAATGTAGTTGAACTTTGGGGGAGAGACCCCACCCAAGATGTTTGGTGACAGTTGAAGATCTGGGAATTTATGTTATACATCAATGAGTGGAATGGAGATCTATTTGAGGGATCAAACTTCAGTTCCACCAACCTCCTGGTGGATTGAGAAGAAATAATTTAGTTATGCAATGGCATTACTAGAAAAGAACAATTTACAGCCAATGTTTTACTCTTGGACTGCGAGGTTGGGAAGGGAGGAGAGGGGTATAGTCTTCATATACTGTTGTGTACTGCTGTATAAAATTCATTTAGTGACTGTTCAAAGTTATAACAGCCCTGAAAAAGGGTCTTATGACTGTTTTCCACACTTACAAGAGCATCCCCATGGTCATGTGATCAAAATTCAGATGCTTGGCAAATGACTCATATTTATGACATTTGCAGTGTCCCAAGATCACGTGTTCCATTTTTGTGACCCTCTGACAAGCAAAGTAAATGGGGAAACCAGGTTCACTTAACAAGCTGGTTTCTAATTTAACAACTGCAATGATTCCCTTAATAAAGTGGCAAGAAAAGTCACAAAATGGAATAAAACTCACTTCACAAATGTCTCACTTAGCAACATAAATTTGGGGCTTACTTGTAGTCATAAATCGAGGAGTTACCCATAATGGATCTTTGGAGTCAGCAACAGCTTAAAACATTAAAAGAAGTAGTTCAAAACTCTAAAAGCTAGGTTTTGGTGGAAAATTCCAGAATATACTGTAAGAAGATTAGGGTATTTAATGTGTGGATAGATCTCATCTAGCCAAGCACATTGATGAATATGCAGAATTATTATATGTCCAGTGGGATTGAATCCCAAATATAAAAGCATTGCAGTCTTAAATTCACAGGGGGTTTCAGCATCACTGTGAACTTACACGGGGAATGATCAAAACAGCCTTGCCATTGCAGTTATTGCTGTGCAAGTTCTGACTATTGTGATCTTCAAAGAACATACTTTCTTTGGTTAATTATTCCAGTTATACAGACTGTGAGTGGTTCTTCAGGACAACAAAAAAGACCCCCCCCCCCCAAAGACCCTTTCCTAGCCCTACCCAGAAACAATAAGAGATCTCAGGCTCTGGCCTTATAAGGTATAAAACTACTGCTGTACTTTGTGATTTCTGGAAGAAAATTTGTATGGTGTCCTCTACTGAAGGTAGTGTGCTGTAGTTGCAAGAACCAGGAAGCTTTAAATGAGCCTTAAATGAAGGTGCTGGGTGAGAATTAGTAGATCACAATGCAAAACTGCTGATTGCACTTCATTGAGGAAATATTAATTTATATTATTTATTTAAAACATTTGTGCAGCCACCTATCTTACAACAAATTCTGGGTGTCTCCAAATGGAGTATTACTTCATGTCCAGCTCTCAGGTGCTTTGGAGAACTGGTCAATCCCCTCTTCTCTGTGTCAGGCTCTCAAGTACTGGAAGACAACTATTATGTCCCCCTTAATCCTTCTCTTTGTTAAGTTCAGCAAATCTAGCAAATCTTCAACCACTCATCATACGATTTAGCCTCCAGATCTTTATTGTCTTTGATGTTCTTCTCTCACACTTTCCAGGATATAGAAATACAATAGAATGGGACGGGGAGACAGGTAATGTTTTGCTATGACTAATCTTCTTCTCTGGCATTCTGCTTTCAGATCTGAGCAATACGTTCATTTAAGAAGGCACGTCTGGAGAGCAACAACAGGACAATAACAGGACAGTAACATTCAGAAAAAGTTACTAATCAAAAATTGTAGAAGAACTGTCCCATTGTTGCTACCCAAACATAGGTGAACAGAGCCCTGGTGGCAAAGTGGTTAGAATGCAGTATTGCAGGCTGACTTTGCCCAGTGCTAAGAGTTCGATCCTGCCACCTCAAGGCTGACTCAGCCTTCTATTCTTCTGAGGTTGATAAAATGAGGATTCAGATTATTGGGGGCAAGAGGCTGACTCTGTAAACTGCTCAGAAAGGGCTGTAAAGCTCTATGGATCAGGGGTCTCCAACCTTGGCAAGTTTAAGCCTGGAGGACTTCAATTCCCAGAATTCCCTAGCCAGCGCTACGGATGATATATAAGTCTACTGTAAATGTTATTACTATTGCCTCCTTTATTAATTTGTCCCGATATCCTCTGAAAAGTATCCCATTTTTTTCCTCTGCAGAAATTCAAATGCTGTGTCAAATAATGTATGGGGGAAACGGACTCTCAACTTGATTGAAGAAATTTTGTTTTAAAGAAAAGGGAACATTCACTGGAATACTTCTAGAGGGAATTAAATGTTATTGTGTTTATTATGAGGTAGCCAAGGGATCTATGAGTCAGTGTCCTCTCTTTTACTGTGCTATCATTTCCCAGGGGATCTGCAGTCTCCCTAGCATTCCACTCTTCAATTCAATCACAGAAGAGGACATCATGAAGGACCCCTTCTTGTGGGGCTCCTACAGACTGGAAAGAACAGAAATTTTTAAAGCATCTGGACCAGTGTTTCTTAATCTTGACAACTTGAAGATGTGTGGACTTCAACTGCCAATAAGTAGCTGGGGAATTCTAGGAGCTGAAGTCCACCTTTCTTCAAGCTGCCATGGTTGAGAAACACTGATCTGGATAACAAGGCTGAAAACTTCCTCCAGGATTCGTTTCACAGCAAATATGTAAGATTGTTTCAGTTGGGAGACTAGGATTGTTATGGACTAAGCCAACTCAGCGAGACAACCCTAAACAGCTTTTACTTTACAGCAGGCTTGTAATCCTGCACTTCTCATTGGCCCACAAATAGCGAGTCGTGATTGGTCGTTTTTGGCCAGTCTGATTGGCTGCTAACGGGCCGCTCTGATTGGACGCTTGCGAAAGCTGTAAACTCAAACCATTGGTTGTTTTGACAGCAGTCAGCTCTATAAAAGAGCTGCTGCTGCCCAAGTATTTGCTCTGTTCTTATTTTGCAATAAAGAGTTGAAGTCGCCGTTCGATGTCTCATCTCCGTTCCTTGCACCCATGCCCAGGACTTAACAAGGATAGCTAACTAGGGACTGAGGCTGCTTTCCCTAATTTTGGCTAAACAATGAAACTACCCTGCCTCTCCACTCAATTTCCCAACAAAAATCTCTGGAATACTTTCCCTCAAGATTGTAATTCTAAACACAAGTGCATGCATGTAAATCCAACTGAAAGCTGCGAGAAATAAATTTCCTTCCATTCCTACATTTCCAGAAAATATGAAATATTTCCCATTATTTAAAAAATGCCTCCAGTGTACGAACGGAACAGGAACTCGGTATTTGGAGAATCATCTGATTTATAAATTTCCTCTGTCCCCCTTTTTTATTATCTTGATGGTGCTTTTAAAAGAGGTGTGGGAGAAGAGAAGAGGAGAGGAGAGGAGAGAAGAGAAGAGAAGAGAAGAGAAGAGAAGAGAAGAGAAGAGAAGAGGAGAGGAGAGGAGAGGAGAGGAGAGGAGAGGAGAGGAGAGGAGAGGAGAGGAGAGGAAAGGAGAGGAGAGGAGAGGAGAAGAGAGAAGAACCTTGAATGCACTGGGCATAAATCACTCCAAATTGCTATTTTGATAAATGTGGACAAGAGAATAAAATTTGTCACCAACATAATATTACCATCAATGTTTTGTCTGGCTACATTCCTTCCAATTTAAAAACAGTTCAATACCTCTTTTACCTTCAACTAGCAGCACTTAATAAACAGTGATGGATGTTTTTTTATTTCCATTCCACCCCCAGCCTTCCCTCCACCCCCCTTCCTCAACTCCCTTGTCTTCAGACTTCCCTATCTTTGTTCCAAGGGGATTGTTTAGCTTGGAGGAAATGTAGACCTTCTATCCTTCTTCCACTGACATGCATCCCTCAAGAAATGATGGCCATCTATAATTCATAATCCCCTTTGGCTTCACAAACATACAACTTCCCATCAATTAAGCAACACAGAGATGCAGTTAAAAATCAATGAGCTTATTATTAAATATATTTTCCTTTCATATAACAATCAGAGTTATCAGTGCAGCTGCATTGGGCTCTTAAATGATTTTAAAAGCTAGCCAAATGATAGCATAGGGAGGGACCCAGACACAAAACTCATTTTAGATGGGGCAACACAAGAGAAACTATTTTTAAAACACAGTGTCGTGATTTACAAGTAAAGTGTTGCTTATTATTCAGACTTGATCTCCGAGCAGTGTGTCAGCTGTTCTCTACATCAGCCACTTAAACCTGTTCTCTTTAAAATTTAGCCTAAGCATGCGCATGTGTTTTCCTTGTGGTGTGTGTGTTTATTAGAAATGATTGGGGTATTCTTGCCATGCGCTACCAGAGCACTCACTCCTTGCCTGCAAACACAGATGATCAATTGGGGCCAACTCCTTCAAAGGTTAATTTAAAAAAAAAAAAAAACTCAACACACACACACACACACACATTTTGGCATGTGTGCTTCATCAGCCTGGCCACAGCTGATCTGAAGCAAGGCCCTGTAATTATGGGAGAAAGAGGAACAGGTTTCCAGCTAATTGGAAAATTCTGCAAATGGCATCACTGGAGTAAATTGATAGTCGTTAGAGTATTAGCAAAATGAGGAAACTGATTAGGAAAAGCTTAGATGTGAACTCTTTAAAAGGCACCCACACAGAGCTTAATTTTACTCAGCAAATTAAGAATAAAAGTCAGGCCTAGAGTGGTTATGATTTAAGTGGCTAAGATATATGATGGAGTTAATTGTTTTGCTTGTTCCTTTCCTGAGCAAGCGGGACTGTTATCATAACAAGCTGGGAGTAGCTAAGGAATCCTTATTCCTCCTTTGCTGATAGGGTAACTCGGGCCAAAGAAAAACATCATAGCAAAATTTGCAATGCCAGTTCAAGATAAAAAGTTTCATGCGCCAAGCTCCTGCTTCCACCAGCTGTGCTCTTAAGATGACTTTAAAAACTAAATATGAATGGCAACCAATGTTCATCTGCACATCTGTGTTTTATGTCCCCACACACAAAACCCTATCTAACAAAATGAAATTCAATGTAGAGAAAAGTAAAGTCTTAAACTTGCGCAAGAAAAAACAAAAGTACACATACAGACTGGGTGAAAACAGACTTAATAGCAAGTAACTGTGAGAGGGATCTTGGAGTCTTAGTGGACAACCAGCTAAATATGAGCCAACAGTGTGCAGAGGCAGCCAAAAAAGCCAATGCAATCCTAAATTGCATTAACAGAGGGATACAATCAAGATCAAGTGAATTACTAATACCACTCTATAAAGCCTTAGTAAGACCACACCTAGAGTACTGCATCCAGTTTTGGTCACCACACTATAAAAAAGATGTTGAGACTCTAGAAAAAGTGCAAAGAAGAGCAAACAGGATGATTAGGGGATTGGAGACTAAAACACGAAGAACTGGGTAATCTTGGATTTGGAACTGGGAATGACTAGTGAAGAGAAGGACCAGGGGAGACATGATAGTGGTATTCCAATATTTTAGGAGGTGCCACAGAGAGGAGAAAGGGGTCAAGCTATTTTCTAAGGCACCTGAAGGCCAGACAAGGAATAATAGATGGAAACTGATCAAGGAGAGATTCAACATAGAAATAAGGAGAAATTTTCTGACAGTGAGAACAATCAACCAATGGAGCAGAAGTTGCCTTCAGAAGTTGTGGGAACTTCATCACTGGAGGCTTTCAAGAAAAGATTGGACTGCCATTTGTCAGAAATGGTGTAGGGTCTCCTGCTTGGGGTAGGTTGGACTACATGACCTAGAAGGTACCTGCCAACTCTGTTAATCTATCTAAAATCCCTATTCTTTTCATTCAGCTAAATTACCTAAGGAAGATATGGTCAACCTGCAGCCAAATCACCTTTTTTTGTGATCCCCAGAATGCATTCTCATTCCACTGTTATATTTCAGTTGCATAATTGCTGAAAAATGTGTGCTATTTTTCATGGTGAGATAGAAAGCACACAAAAAACTCAGCATAAGACCAATGATAGATTTGTGTATCAGGGTTGATGAGGAATATGCCTGCTTCAGAGTTCTCATTAAAGGGGATGTTGATCTATTGGTGACTGTCTGGACTAGACTCTGGTTTCCTTGGCAAGATTTTCAGAAGTGCTTTGCCACTGTCTCCTTCCTAGGACTGAGAGTGTATCTGGTGACCAAGATTACCCAGTAGGTTTTGTGCTTAAGGTGGAATACTTTATTCAAAGTTTATCTTAATAATCCTTCTTCTATCAATTTGTCACATTTCTGTAGACAGCCATTAAACTGGGTAATGATTTTTGTATTACCTTTCTTCATTATTTGATACAAGAGATTCTTTCCATAGGAAATATTTTTCATATTTTTGAATGTTGACATCACTACTGTCCAGAACAGGGGTCCCCAAACTTGGCAACTTTAGGACTTGTGGACTTCAACTCCCAGAATTCCTGAGCTAACATGACTGGAGGAGAAATTCTGGAAGTTGAAGTCCACAAGTCTTAAAGTTACCAAGTTTGGAGACCTCTGGTCCAGAATGTCAGTATACTTCTTCCAACTTTTATTGAGAAGTTACTCTGAATCAGGTACAATCTTTGCATTGGCATCCTCTAGTATATCAGTTCAAGGCTGAAACCTTATTCTGAGTTCCTTTTTCCATCTTCTATGCCTTTACAAATGTCATTGAAATATTGCTTCTTGTCTTTTCTAATAGCTTTTTGAAATTTCTTTGTCAAGGTCCTTCCTGACTTTGCTTCTGTTCTTCCCTCCTTAGCAATTTTGCACCCTTCATTCATACATCCATTCTGCTTTATTTTGTTTCTTGGTCTTTGGCAATCTTGTTTTCAAGTTCATCCTTAACACATTCTTTGATTTCATCCTACAGTTCTTCTTGTTCCCTAACACTCTCCTATCAATATAGCAATTCCTGATATTCTCCTTGAAAATGTTGAATGTATGATCAAGTTAATATATGGTAACCTCTTGGCTCTCAGCTTACAAAATAGCTTGACTTGCATACAAGCAGTTAGTTCTTAGTTCCACACTCAGTTCTTATCTACATCTTTGCTGTCGTTACTCAGCTAGCCAACTTCATTGTACCAATAACACGTTTGATTTCTGTGTATTCCATCTCGTGATATCTATTTATATAGGTTTCATTTTGATTGCTTGAAGAAATGGTTAGCAATTAGGAACTCACTGGAAACAGTTAGCAATTAGGAACACAGTGGACTAGCAGAAACTGCTTCTTTTCTGTTTCCTAGCATAAACAGCCCAACAACTTTATCCTGCTTACTTTTTCCAGCTTTGATACTCTAGTTTCCAACTACACGCAGATTATCTTGCTTGCAAATTCTGTCAATTTCAGACTGAACATGACCATAAATGAGGTAAATTTCCTATTCTGAATCAGTGGTTGAAGCATAAATTTGGATAACCATCACATCAAATGGTTGTCCTTGAATTCTAATTGATATTAGAATTCATTAATTGACTACTTTGAATCCAACTATTATCTTTGCTGTGTCTTCCTGACTATGGAACATCATTACAATTTTGTTTCTCATGTGCTGAGTAGACATTGTAGGAGGAAAGCCATAGTAATCTATGGTGGTAAAAAAAAATCAAGAATCTGGTAGTTACTAACACCCGATTAGGTATTATGTCAGACTCGAATTGGGAACTATGAAAGTCTCCAATTCCAATCCATTTCAGTTCATTGATGCCTAAGATATCAGTGTACAGTTAATTCTTTTTTTCATTAGCTCTATACAGTATTGAGATGGGTGGCTGTATGTATAATAATTGACATGAATATAATGGCTTCTAGGCTTCTATAGATTCAGACATTAGGAGTAGTTCAGAGAACCGGCAAATCCCACCTCTGACTGGAGATTTTACAGTATCCTTCCGCTGCCACGCCCACCAAGCCACGCCCACAGAACCGGTAGTAAAAAAAATTGAATTCCACCACTGCATGACAGTAGTTGAACTTGCAATCCTTATATAGTTGGACATGACAAAAAAGTTTAGTTTGATCAAATGCATGTCGCCTAATCCATAAAATTACCTCTTTATGGACATAATGGAAAAGCACAACAGCATGGCTTATATAGTTGAGGATTAATTAATTGTTTTAAAACTGAGTCTTACCCCTTTTAAAAAAAAAAAGATAATTCCTATATTCAATCCAGTTTGGGCTGGGTTTGGATCTGGATTTAATTTTTCCCCTTTTTCTCAACTCACATGTTTAGGGGGAAGGTTATGTACTGAAATAATACAATAGCATTTTTTTAAAAAAAGCTGAAAATAAAATGAGATTTGCAACAACTAGAAATGGGCTCAGTGGTCCTTCTGCTTTTACATGGAAGAAGTACCAAGATTCAAATTAAAAGATTTGAAAGCTGCCTACAGATCACTGTAAGCAACACTGAGCTATTTAGGACCAGCAATCTCACTCGGTAAAAAGTGACTTCCCATGATCCTAAAATTATACAAACAGAGAACATGATGTTCCTAAAGAGGAACAGGTGGCAGCATATTCAGGTGAGAATAGCTCAGTCTTGTCTGAATTTTTGGATTTACTATTTTCATACAATCTACATGAAGGAAATGTGGGAAATTACAGGGAAATTATACATATAATTCTGAAACACAATGCTCTCAGTTTTCGAATGACTACTCCCTAAACAGTTCCTCAGAAATCTTTATTGCACATAAGCTTTTAATCTGGAGAATAATAACATCAAGTTTATTTTAGTCATCCAACTGAAAAAAAAAATCTAATCAACCAGAAAGGGGGCTTATTAGAAGAGAGGCAGAGAAGGATTCAGATCAAGGAAGTGACAGATGGCAAAAAGGTTAAATTTCTCCCCATCTCCAAATCACATTATTTCTCCAGAATGATTTCCTTATTTTAAAAGTGCAATTGGGTTTCCACTGTGCTCAGTGGTCTAGTTTGCATCTGCATAATGTGGAAGTCAACATTTCCCTTAGTGAAATGAGTGGGATTTAACGGTACTTAATTTGGATTGGAAAGTGCGTACCATTGTTAACCATCTACTTTTCTGTAATAATCCTATTCATTCCAATTTAATAAAATTGGTTTTGTCACCTTGGGAAACCAGCTATGGAGAGTTTTTGCATGGGACCTCCAGCTTGTACCTAGGTATTGTTTTTGATAGTCTATTAAATAAATTCACTAATTAAAATAAAATACATGTTGATCCTTCAGAGACAGATGGAATGTTTGGAGATTGAGTTCCCATCTTTCCACTCATTTAAAGCCTGAAGACCTGGCAGGAATCATTAGATTTCTTGGTATGTAAGGATATTTAGAAATCTCTCTTCCCTGTTATTGTTCTTCCCTTTGGAACATCTCCCCCTGCTCATGTGAGGTTGGCTCTAACTCTCCTATCCTTTCATCAGGACCCGAAAGACTGGTTCTACCAGTTGGCCTTGGGTCCCAATGAGGAAACAGCACAGTGGAGGTGGTTGATCAAGTAACAACACATCCCACCTCCTCCCATTGCGTCCTCGCTCTCCCTATGTTTCCCTAGATTTTAATCTTTGGTTTTAATTTATGTTTTAATGTTGATATATTTTTATGATTTAATTTATGTTTTAATGTTGATATATTTCTAAGCCACCCAGAGTTATCTTATGGTAAGATGAGTGGTCAATAAATTTTATAAGTTAATTAATCAATGAATTTATTTCCATTTGTTCCTGCAATGTGGCGACTTTACTGCTTGCAACAGAATACCTTATACCACCAGACTTGAAATTTGGGGCTTAGACACTGTAGAACTATGCCACCTTTGGTCTGACCTAAGCATAGTACATAAAATTATCTGCTACAATGTCCCACCCATGAATGACTATTTCAGCTTCAACCACAATAATACACGAGCACACAATAGATACAAACTTAAGGTAAACTGTTCCAAACTCAATTGCAGAAAATACAACTTCAGCTACAGAGTGGTCAACACCTGGAATGCACTACTTGACTCTCTTGACTCTTCCCCAACCCCCCCAAACTTTAACCTTAGACTGTCTACTGTTGACCTCACCCCATTCGTAAGAGGTCTGTAAGAGATATGCATAAGTGCACCGACTTGCCTACCATCCCTGTCCTAATGACCCCTTTTATTTGTACCCATTTCTTGTAATCATAATCATGTTCTAATTATACCTGTTATCTAATACATGCTTGACAAATAAAATAAAGAAACTATGTAGACCAAATAGGAAACATGACCACATAAACTAATTCTAATTCAACTTTGTTGAAAAAATACATTAATAGAACCTTGCAAGTCTAAAGGTACAGTTCTTCTCCTCATCTCCTTTCTAGCCTGAGAAACCAGGGAGGGTCCCGTCTGAGCATCTTGTCCTGGCCATTATGCAGCTACAGGCTATGCTGTCTTTATCTGACCATTCTGGCCATTCCCTAGGTGGTGTTTCTTCAAGATCTTTTCCACTTAAAAGGCAAAGGATCCCCTTGCACATATGTGCTAGTCGTTTCTGGCTCTAGGGGATGGTGCTCGTCTCCATTACAAAGCCGAAGAGCCAGTACTGTCCGAAGACATCTCTGTGGTCATGTGACTGGCATGACTAAATGCCGAAGACACACAGAATACTCCCCAGCAAAGGTGGTCCCTATTTTTCTACTTGCATTTTTTTACATTCTTTCGAACTGCTTGGTTGGCAGAAGCTGGGACAAGAAATGGGAGCTCACTCCGATACGCGGCGCTAGGGATTCGAACCACTGAACTGCTGACCTTTCTGATCAACATACCATTATACAATATAAACAGTACAAAAGCCCTTTCATAGGATTAATCCTATTAGTCGCTAACTTGTGATTAGTAATCCTAATTTCTAATCACCAATTAGTAATCCTGATGTCACCTTGCAGAAGATATCCAAAGGGCTGTCAGAGAGCTTCTGGGTTAGAAGGAACCCTAGCTTTCCAAGTCCTGTTCAATGAAAAACAGAAGGAAATTGAACACAGGAAGTTCTTTGAGGTAACTCATCCATAATTAGCACTTGGAAAGAGTGTCTGTGGAGACTTTCAGTCATCCAGATCATAACTGTCTATTTTTCTTCAAAAGGCTACTGGACTGTTGTTGTTTTTTTCTTGAGGAAGAAGAAAACACATCACTTCTCATCCAAGAAGTTCATCAGATCTGATGGCGGGGGAGGTGGGGTGGAAGGATATTGACATTTGAGATCAGATGGTGTGGTGATGGTTGCAGTCATCTGGTTGTTAACTAATGGATACCATTGGTTTGAAAGAGGGTAAAATAATCCATCTACGTTTGAATTGAATACCCTTCCCTCAATAGAGGGGGAGGAATAAGATACCATTGGTCTCCAGTCTATAATACAGTTCCAAGAAGATTCCACAACCAACCTCACCCCGATTCAGATGACTCTGAGGACACAAATAAACCCCCAAGTATCCTCAACAGCTCTCAGAGAGTACTAACGACCAGATGACTGCAAAGAAATACAATCCTTCCATGTCCCTGCCATGAGAACTGATGAAGCTTTTTGGATGAGGAGCGATGTGTTTTCTTCTTCTTCTACAAGGAAAAAGTAGTCCAGTTGTCTTTTGAAGCAAAAAAAAGCACTTTTGAGATACTTGGAAAGAGAAGAGTATGAATCTGCCTTCCTTGTTACAGGAAATACACCGTGTTTTTATATAAATTCCATTAATTCCGCCTAAAAGTGTGCATCTCTGTAGAAATTAGCATATGCAATTTTTTAATCTCTATTATCAATTTTTTTTTAATGGCCAACTAATTGTAGCTGGATACCATGCCTTCACTTTTCTTGTTGTAGACTTGAAAAAGTCAAGCCACTGGATGTGAACGCTGGATTAATCAAAGTGCCTGAAAATCAACAAACTCTCCACATATGCAAAGAAATGTTCAGTTGAATAATACACACTCCAGCATCCAATATGACATTTTTGCCTCTGGACAAATAATTAATCCAGTCCTGTTCTCATTAAATTGCCTGAATACAATTGAAGCAAAAGGTGATGTTTAACAGGGCAATAGCATTGTTAAGTTTGAGCATGGGCGAGAAAGAATGGAGACAAGTTTCTGAATGGTGAACTTCAGCTCTTTATTTACATCATGACTTGCTCAACTAATATTAGAAAAACCCGCCTTATATAGGCAACCTTGTAACGTTTAACCAATAACAAGCTAGGAACGCTAGCTTTTATAACCAATAGGAACTCTCTGTAAAAGGCCAATCAGATTCCCCGGAACGGGCCAATCCGGTCCGGCCACTTAACAACCAATCAGATGTGCAGGGCCAGAACCCTGCACTTACTCCAAGCTCACACTTTATTAATTATATTGCATACACAACACCCCTTCCCCCTGGTTCCTTAGTTCAGGGTGCAGTTACATAGTCCCTTAAATAGGACGATTGTCTTTTTAGTCTCTTTGATTTTCATTGTATCAGCTGGTTGCAATCTCGCTGAGGTAGAACATTGTCTGGCAATGGGGCTGTCTCTGGTTCAGAGTTCACTTCTACGTCGTTGCCCACATTTTCCTCAATTCCCTGAGGTGCAAACGTTTCTCCCTCCGGCTCCGCTTCCTGAGTTTCTATTAAATCGTCGTTTCCTTCGAACGGGTTTCCTCGAGCTTCATCTTCTTCCGTACCTCCCCCCCCCTCAGTTTGGTCATAGGGGAGTTGCGAATTGGCGGCTGCAAGCCGCGACCGTAATTGGTCGATATGCCATTTCCAAAGTTTATCATCAAGGCATTGCACGAGGTAGGATCTAGGGCCGGTTACACATACTACTGTTGCTTCCACCCACAACGGGTCACCCGATAGGTTTTTTGCAAAAACCAGGTCTCCTACCTGGAAGGTGCGACAGTGGCCACTGGATCCTAGTGGTTTCTCTGGTTCATACGCAGGGTGCAACCGGTCAAGGTGGGAGTGGAGCTTTCGTCCCATTAGCAGTTCAGCGGGAGTTTTGTTGGTGACGCTATGTGGGGTGATGTGTTGCAAAAAGAGGATTTGGTTGACCTTGTCGTCAATGTTGTCGTAGTCTACCTTTTGTAAGGTTTTCTTCACAAATTGAACCATGCGTTTTGCTCAGCCATTGCTCACAGAGTGCGCAGGCGAGGTGAGAGCATGGCGGATGCCGCGGTTAGCGAGGTACTGCTTGAATGCTAGTGCAGTAAATTGTGGGCCGTTATCAGATACCAGGACATCTGGTAATCCGTAGGTTGCAAAGAGTCTGTTTAAAATCTTTATGACCGCCTCGGAGGTCGTAGTCGTCATGCAATGAATTTCAAGCCAATTGGAGTAGGCATTGATGGTAAGCAGGAAGGTGTGGCCCTTGGTTGGCCCCGCGAAGTCCAGGTGAATTCGGGACCAGGGTCCACGTGGTGTCTCCCATTTAGTAGGCATGGCTTTTGGTGGGGCGTTGCTGACTTCTTGGCATTTGGGACAAGCTTTAACCCACTATACAATTTGCTTGTCAATGCCCGGCCACCATGCGTAGCTTCGTGCAAGGGCTTTCATTCGCACGATGCCGGGGTGGCCATCGTGCAAAGTTCTCAGCAGCGCTTTTTGGAGCCGTTCTGGAATAACGACTCTATCACCCCAGATGACACAGCCTTTCTGGGAGAAGAGTTCGGTCTGTCGAGTTTTGAATGGTGTGAAGTCATCTGATAACTGGTCCAATGGCCATCCGCGTTCTACCCAGCCTAGGACTCGTGCTAGGGTGTGGTCGCGTTTGGTTTCTCTCGCGATATCTCGGGCGGTCAGTGGCGGCGAGTTGAGCGCTTTGATTTGCAACGTGGTTACCATTGGTGCCAGATCGTCGAGAGTCTCTGGAAGCGGTGCTCGGCTCAATGCGTCAGTGTGGGGAATGGCCTTCCCTGGGCGGTATTGCAGCTGATAGTTATAAGCGGCTAAGAATTCTGACCATCGGGTCATCCTAGGGGATAATATGTAGGGAGTTGGCTTGTTTCCGGCTATTATCCCCAATAAAGGCTTGTGGTCAGTCACAATAGTGAAAACTCTACCATACATGTATTCGTGAAATCTTTTCACAGCTGAGACAGTTGCGAGGGCTTCTTTATCAATTTGTCTATAGTTCCGCTCTGTTTTTGACAGAGTCTTTGAAAAATATGCAACAGCGGCTTCGTTCCCATTAGGCAGTACGTGGCTCAAAATGGCGCCCACCCCAAAAGGCAATGCATCACAGGTTATAACTAACGGCAAAGTCTCGTTATACTGCATGAATACAGAGTCAGAAGTGAGCAGTTTTTTAACATTTCGGAACGCCTGTTCTTCACGGTAACCCCATAACCAAATTTCTTTTTTATCTAACAATCGGTGTAACGGTTCAGCAACGGTTGCTTTGTGCAGCAAAAATACATTATAAAAATTGATGAGGCCTAGGAATGCCTGGAGATCGGCCTTGTTTCGTGGCCTGGGAGCGTTTTTGATCGCTTTTAATTTACTTTCGGTAGGGTGAATGCCCTGGCTATCAATCAGGTACCCTAAAAACTCAACACTGTCAGTACACAATTTACATTTGTTTTTTTTAATCTTAAGACCGGCCTCTTGGAATTTTTTTAGGACTAATTTTAACCGGTCCTGTAAAAATTTTTTTGTAGGGGCTGCAATTAATACATCGTCAAAATAGGGGACCACGCTCTTAATCCCTTGCAATAACCTTTCCATAAGGCTCTGAAAAATCCCCGGGGCTACACTTACTCCAAATTGCAGCCAGGTACATTTAAAGGCACCTCGGTGCGTCACAATAGTTTGGGCCTGTGCCGTTTTTTCATCTACTGGTAATTGCTGATATGCCTGAGCTAAATCCAATTTAGCAAAAACTTTCCCGCCCCCCCAGGGAATGGAGGAGGTGCTGCACCACCGGAACTGGATATGCGTTCAACTGCAGGGCATGGTTCAAAGTGGCCCGGTAGTCCCCACAAATTCAGATTGACCCGTCTGGCTTAATGGGTGTTACAATAGGGGTTTCCCACAGGGAGTGATCGATGGGCTCCAACACCCCCTGAGCTATCAGTTTGTCGAGTTGTTCGTCGATTTTCAATTTTAAGGCAAACGGAACTCGACAGGGCTTTAGGCGAATGGGAGCTATTTTTGGATCTAAGCTGAATGAGATCGGGGTCCCCTTGTACTCGCCTAAGTTGTCCGCGAAGACGTCCTTGAACTCAGAGATAAGGTCTTCCTCCCAGTCATAGCCACCGACTCGGTTTACGCCGGCCACTTCAATGCCGAGTGGCGCGAACCATTGGAGGCCCAGTAGGCTAGGCCTATCTCTATTGATGACCGTTAAAGGTAAGTATGCTGTGTGCTTCTTGAAAGAGACTCGGACTTGGCAGGATCCGACGAAGGGGATTCGATTCCCCTGGTAGTCCTTGAGGATGAGGCGTTGGAAACGGAGATCTTGGCGTTGAATTGTGGGGATGAGTTGCTTGAGTGTCTTCCATGACACCATCGAGAGGGACGATCCCGAGTAGACCTACATGTGGCAAGGCTGGTTCTCGATGGCTACCATGACTCGGATTTTCTTAGTGTCCAAGGCTGAGGCGTGACCATTAGTGATAGTATGGTGGGCCTCTTCTCTCTGCAAAGCTCGATTTCTGTTGGAGTGGTTTACTGGCTCTCGCCTTACAGGACGGTTTCCTGTCAATTGGCAATAGTTAGCCCCTTTTGAGGCCTGGCTGGGTCCTAGCAAGCTGCGGCAGACCCGTCCGATGTGGCCTCATTTCCCGCACTCATGGCAGAGTGCGTCGCGGAATCTGCATTCGGATCTGGCATGGTTGGCTCCACAGCCAGTGCAAGGGCATAAGGGCTTCGGCCAAGGGTCCCGGTCGGACTGCAGTCGATGGACCCCTTCTTCGTCGCTGTCTGACGACGAAGAGAGGTCCTCGTGGTGCGTTGTCACGAGCTGCCCTTCTGAACTAGGTGAGATTTCGCTGGCTGGTGGTGGTACCGGAGTGCGGTTTCGGCGTAGTTGTGCAGCCAACTTCTTGGTTGCTTCCGCTGCGGTAGCATCAGCAATGGCGTCGGCAAGGCTAATGTTGCCTTTCGCCATCAGCTTGCTTTGAACTCCTGGTGCATCTAATCCCAGAACTATGCGATCTCTTAGTGCTTCTTCTAGATCGGTGAATCCGCAGAGGCCTCCCAAATTTCGGAGGTCTGCTATGAAGTCAGCTACGCTCTCTCCCTTTCGCTGGCTTCTTTGGTAAAACTCGTGGCGTCTCATGAGCGTAGGCACGGTCGGGGCGTAGTGGTCTCGCAGGATAGGTTCGAGGTCGTCCCAATCCATGGCCTTCACTTCTCGGGGTTTGGCTAGTGCCTTAGCCATCTTAAATACAGTTGGACCGCAATGCGTCAGGAACACCGCCCGTTTCTTCCCGGCTGTGGTGTCCTTTAAGTTGTTCGTCTCTAGGAACATTTGGAAACGATCCATGTAAGACTCCCAGTCTTCTTGTGATGGATCGAACGGAGCGGGTGGTACGATGCCGCCGGACATGGTTCCGTTGTTGGCGTCGTCCGTCACGTGCTCAGTGTTCTTCGAAGTTTCGTTGGTTCAGATGTCTCCACATCCCATCCTCATCGCCAGTGTTAAGTTTGAGCATGGGCGAGAAAGAATGGAGACAAGTTTCTGAACGGTGAACTTCAGCTCTTTATTTACATCATGACTTGCTCAACTAATATTAGTAAAACCCGCCTTATATAGGCAACCCTTGTAACGTTTAACTAATAACAAGCTGGGAACGCTAGCTTTTATAATCAATAAGAACTCTCTGTTAAGGGCCAATCGGATTCCCCGGAACGGGCCAATCCGGTCCGGCCACTTAACAACCAATCAGATGTGCAGGGCCAGAACCCTGCACTTACTCCAAGCTCACGCTTTATTAATTATATTGCATACACAACAAGCATTGACATTTTAAAAATAAAAAATCATACTTTGGAGCATTTCTGATTTCTATGACTGACTTTCAGGTAGCTCACAAAGGCTGAAGACGAGAAAGAGAATAGAACATACAACCCATGCAATATGTGAGCCAGTTCAGTAAAAGTTACAATGCTAAGTTATTTTGCATCAGAAATCAAGGAGGAACATCTCAAATGGAGTAGAGTAAAGCAGCAATTGAAAAAGCCAGAGAAATTGTGAGCGGCATTAAGAGAAGCAGCGATGCATCCAGTTTCATCTGCTAACCACACTCAAAGTTCTTGTCCAGTTTGCAACATCACATACAGAAGGTGGAACAGGATCAGTGCATACTTAGCTGAATGAGCAAAGATCTGGTAAACCATACTTTGTCTATGGTGAACAGTTACATATTAGACTGCACCAGACAAATCTAAGTGGAAATACAATTTATTTATCTATTTATCAAATTGGTACACTTCCCATCTCACTTAAGTGATTCTTGATAATGACAATGTTATATCAAGATCTTGTCAAATGCATTAGGAATATTCTCTGTTGAACCTGAGAACAGAACAAGGACTAAAGGGTTGGCGTTAAAAGATTTAGGCTCAGAATTAAGACTTCCTTCCTGCCAAGGGCTATTAAGGAATGGAACAATTTATTTAGAACAAGGTTGCTCAACCTCAGCAACCTAGCAGGCAATCTGGAGAATCATGGGAATTGAAATTCATGCATCTTAAAGTTGCTGACATTGACAAACACCAAGCTACAGCAGTGGAATATAGAAGTCTGTCTTGAATGAAAGATTTGTTCTCATGAAATGTGTTCAAATGATTGTACAACCAGCTGTTGGGGATAGTTTAGTACAGTGGTCTCCAACCTTGGCAACTTTAAGCCTGGCGGACTTCAACTCCCAGAATTCTGGGAATTGAAGTCTGCCAGGCTTAAAGTTGCCAAGGTTGGAGACTCCTGGTTTAGTAGATTAAACCATCTACTGCTAGTAGCATTGAAGTAGATGGATATAGGATATTTTCATGTCATACATTTTTTTTATTTATTAAATTTATATGCAACTCATCTCTCTATCGAGAGCAACTCTGGGCACTTAATAATGCATTTTATGATCCCCTTGCTAGGAGATTTGTTGGAAACACATGTCTACTCCATCATAGCTATTTTATACAACAAATGTGGCAAACCGATTGCACTGCATAATCCTTTCCCTTTTAGTATTAAACTGACAATGGGGCACAGAGTTTATGGATTGTAATGTTAGTATAGTTAAGCCATGTATAATTGACAGACTGGATTTTAGATTTTAGTTGTTATTTATTTTATATTAGAATTTTTAATTGTATATTTACTGGGTGTTTTTATTTGTTCTGGTCTCTGGTCTCTGACTGTAATAAACTAAATTGAAATTGAATTGGATCCTATTGCTATCATTTAAAAAAAAATCAACCCAATTCTACTTCTTGCGCATCTTTTATTCTGAGCATTTTATAGCACAGCATCTAATTTTATTTTGGGAAAAATCTGATAATTCATCTTTGTCTTGAATAATCAGCATACATACAATTTGATAGCTGTCAGCAGAGGTACTAAGAGCCTCTGGGTGGGGCATTTGTTTTTATCCTCAAGATTCCCCAATTAAAAAGGCTTTTATTCCACTCGAGTTGGTTAATATTTTTTAAAAAGGAGGAAATAGCAAGATTGCCTAGCAGGGACAAGCCGGCAGCAATCCGAAAACTTGGTTCCAATATAGTTAAACTGCTTGGGAGGGATAGAGATATTTTCCTTTTTTAAAAAAATCAGTCACTTTCAATCAAGTGTCACACCTTTAAATAGTGGTTAAATCTTTGCATTATGCAGCTCATCCCTTTTACAACATGGGGTTCCCGTAGAGACTTCCCTGTTTACACTGGAATCCCTCCAGGAGCGTATCTATAAAGCTGAACAGATGTCAGGGTGGAATGCCAGCGGCAGTGGCTGTTGTCAGGGGTGTTGGGAAGGGGAACATGGCAACAATAAGACATGGCATCTGCTGTACAAAGCTCTTACGAGTGGATCAGGGTTTGAGAGTGCTTCTCTTCTTTGTCTGGGCACACTGCCTCCCTTGTTCCTGGATGACAGGGGCTGACATGCATCACCCATCCCCTATTAGAATTTAGAAGCACTGTTTGTTCTAGTCATGCATAGGAGCTGGGGCGGCTTCCCTTTTCCTTTTTCTCCTCCTTGAAACATGCCAAACGGAGAGAGGAGGAGAAAGTCCCGGCTCCAGCTTTCCCTAAATGGGACCTCCTACTATACAATTGCAGGATGCACTTGGTGTCCAAGTGAGGATGTCCCTGTCTTTTAAATTAGAAGGATGATGGATGAGAGTTAAGTAGGACCGAGATTTAAACCATCTTGAGAAAAGGACGGATCTTCACAGTTCCAAGCGTCCCGTCCCCCCTGCTCCCTCCCTCGTTTGGTTTCTGTTTGAATGGATGAAAGTTCTGCTAACTACCACTGGCCAATTCTTCACCCTGATGGGAACTTAGAAATAAACTGCAAGCAACTGCAAAAACAGGAGGCGGACTTTGCATTCGTCACGACTTGAGCAAATGAAGCCAAATCAGTTTTGCAGATAATAATAATAATAATGCAAGTACTTGATTTCCATCACATCAAAACACACTTACTAGAAATATGTGTGTGTGTGTGCATGTGTGTGTTTCTGTAAGTAACATTTGACAAGCTTATTTGGTTTACCTTAGCTTCTATGTGCATTCATTTAAAGACTATAATTATAGCTCTCTATAAAAATCCATATACTTAGGTTATATGTACTTAAGTTTGGGGAAACGAGATATATAAATCAAATTACACTGATAACCAAACAAAAACCAATTGCTGTTCTTCCATGCAGCAGGAAGAAAACTTCTCTCTTGCAAACCTACTAAAATCTTTAAATTGGAATCTTACAGTAAGTTTTTCTTAGGAATGCTCTCTTTCCTTCTCTTTTTCTGACCCTCACCCAATTTTCTTTAAAAACTGCTATTGTTAAACTTCCTTGAATTGGTTGTTCTGCTAGTTGAATACAGTCACAAATAAATAAAAATAAACAAATAGAACCACAAATTCAATACAATTATGAAAGGTCATCCTCTAAGCTTAACCAGTCAATTACAAAGCCCTTGGCAAATAGATCAGTGAGTTAGGATTCTAGACTTCAAAACAACTTTCAAAACAGATCTGATGAAAATTCATATCAAGCTCCTAAATTGATTTTTCAGTTCCTACTAATCCTATAGAGACAAAAGTTCTATTAAGTTCATGTCATTGTCCACAAGCTTGGCACATGAGGAACAATGACTCCAGTGAGATTCAAAATATCAAAGGAAAGAAAATTAGATGAATTCAAAAACAAAAACCAAACTGGGAAATTAACATACTCCCAAACACATATATAATTTGAATAGTAAGATCTGATTCACCGATGTATTGTTTAGATATTTGCATAATGAAAAAGTGTATCTCCATTTTTCCCTTAGTGATTTTGAAGAGTAAGAAGTAGCATTCCACTGCTAAATTAAAGGGAAACATTTCCAATTCCTTACATGCATTCACATTTCACTGTTCACTGTAGAGTCCAGAAACCATAATGTATTAGCTTGCAACTTAGCATTATTTTTCAGTGGATAAACAAACACAGGCAAAACTTTTTTTTTAAGAAGGGGGATTAAAACATACATACAAAATAATAATATGCCTCATATTAGGCAAAGCTTGTTTTTCCATTTGACAATTAAAAATTATTTTTGGCTCCACTGTAGCTCAGGGAAAAAAAAATAAAAAGCTAATTGGCCTTGTACTATTAAATACTTGATTAATGAGATGCCATATACACAAGCTATGGAGTTTATTTTTCTTTCGGAATGGAGCAAATGGGAAAAGGAGAATAAAGCAAAGGAAGCTATGGAATTTGTTTAGGCAAACATTTCTACCCCTCCCTTCCAGCCCCTCCAGGAGAATTAGAAAAAGGGCTCCTGAAATCCAATTTAGGTACCGATGCAAATAAAATTAAATATTCAAACTATTAATGTTGTACAACAAAAAAAGGACAGAAATTGTGTTGGAATAATGAGTAACATGGACATTCTCTCTCTCTCTCTCTCTCTCTCTCTCTGTGTGTGTGTGTGTGTGTGTGTTGTGGGTAAATATATATAAGCTTTGCCATGCTGCTGATAAAAAAAGGTAAACATATAAGGGATCCGTTGTGCAAGTTTCGTGTCCATTTTTCTAAAACTCGCAAGGTCAAAAACCAGAGAAAACCAGAATACATAACCCCTTCCTGGTTTCTTACTGCTTATGAAACAAACCTGAATGCTCCCCCTCAATTGCCATTCCAGTGTATTTGTCACAATAAACCCCAGTCCCATTATGTTTATAGAGGCCCTTCAAGTATGTCACTATTGCTTGGAAATCTGACTGGTTCCGTCACTGTGTACATTAAATAGTCATGTACTTACATTAAACAGTGGGGAGTTCACACATTGTGAGTTTTCAAACAGATGTGGGCGTTCTGTTGCCATGCTAGAATGGAGGGGGAGTGGGCTTGTGAGAATGGGTGAGGTGGGGGAAAAAACTTGCAACAGTTTGGTAGGAATTTAATCACCCCTTGATTGAATGTTCATCCTTTCCTCCCTTCCTTTTCTTACCCTGGCCAACACCCTAATGTTGGAATTGCAGAGTGGAGGGGAATCTTAAACAGAAAAAACACAACTTTATTGTTATTACCACTGTTGTCAGTAAATGAGATAGGGATGGGGGATAACAGAGAACAGATTCTGAATTTGGAATTCTTTGTGGCTTGGAATATTTTTTAAGTGGGGTGGGCCAGCAAGTGTACCCTGGGATTTACTGACAGAAGAATTTTTGACAGTTGATGGACAAATGAATTCCGTCATGGAAGCGTTAGCTGAACGCGGCAGGGCCAGATGGAAAATTGCAGCCCTCACAGCTTGTCTTTAATATTAATATTTCTCTCTCTCTCTCTCTCTCTCTCTCTCTCTCTCTTTTTTTGCAGGAGATCAGTATTCCCTAATTCCCTAAAATGTTTCGATGCATCTTGAGATATTGGGGGGTTTTTTTTTCATACCTTTCACCACATACTCTTGGTAAGAAGTGCTCCTTTGTGCTAATGTAATTTTTCCACTCTTCTGCTCATTAAAAAAAGAGAGAGAGAAATTGCAAATAACAACAGAAAACCGGCACAGCTACAGAGCTGTTGAAAATTCTATCCACCTCTCGATGAGTAATATCTTAACCTTGGACTCAAATTTAAAGGCTTGCATCAAGCTGTTATTACCAACAAGTTTCCCCTTGCAGAAATAACACTTCAAAAAACCTCCAGGGAGCTCGGGGTGGGGGGTGTCTCTTGGATGGAAATCCAGGTCTTTATCATCTCTTCCTCTTCTTCTATAATCCATACGGTTGCTTCTCCTTAGCCTTCCAAAAATACTTTCACGCTCTCTTTATCCAGAGTTAGTTCCTCAAAACCAACTGGGAGAAATAATAATCATGCCAAATAACCCTCTTCTTTCACCAATGGAAGCCCATGCCTGTTGAGGAATTTTTAAAAAGAGAGGGAAAATATACTGTTTCATTGGGAAAGAAGAATTGTTTTTAAAAAATAGGGGGCAAGACCATGTATTTCAGGGGTGTCAAACTCAATTTCATTGAGGGCCACCTCAGGGTTATGCTTGATCTCGGGGATTGGTTGGGAATGGCCAGGGTGGGCGTGGCCAGTCTGACATCACTTATGTTGGGGGCACCTGTGGTGGTCCAAGTGCTCTGCTAGCTAAAACAGAGCTCCATTTTCCCTGGTGGAGGCACTGTGGGCCAGTCTTCACTGTTTCCAGAGCGGCCCCATGGACCAGATCTAAGGACCGGATCTGGCCGGATCTGGCCCTGAGGCCTTGAGTTTGACATCCCTGATGTAGTTGATAAAAGGAATCTCCAACACGTCCTTGAATATGGGGTCAAAACGAACATAGATAAGGGGTCATGTAGCTGGTTTGCTCATTGCTCTGCTTTCCTTGGGCAATTGAAGTCAGCATCATGTCTGCCACTATGTTCACCAAGGAGAGGTGGGGATAATGTGGTCAGTGTGGCAATGGCTTAAATTCATTTGCAAAAACTCAATTCATGAACATTTGATAAGCCTCTTAGAGGACCCATCGGCTTTACTAGAGCTACCCAATTTGTACATCTCTACCTTATAGGATTGCTTCTTAATGTACCTGGGCTGCAATTTCTCAAAGAGGGGCCTATGGTAGGATAGTCATTAAAGAAGAATATTTGTGGCGCAGGGTTGAAATGAAGGATCCTTGAAGCTCGCTGAGTTTGGCTGTTTTCTTGCAGATGTTTCATTACCCAAATTAGGTAACCTCATCAGTGCTATGGCAGTATAAGAATTTGCTGTGAAATTTAGGAAGGGATTTATGTGGTTCCCCCTGGTTTCAGAAAGATGTTAGTTGAATAAATTCTTGAGTATAGACATGAGCAATAAATCAGCTTAACTGGAACTTAATGTAAGGTCCTGATTCTTTGCACCTGATATGGTGACACAAGATTCACTATATCTGGAATCAAACATCGTCATGTCTACAGCAAACCCACTGAAAGAGGATGAGACAAATGAGACAAGCTGGAAATTATTCACTTTAGCCAGGATGATTTGAATGTATATACTCAAAACATGGCTTAGCAGAGATCCTGACTTTCTGTTTTATGTTTTACAAGAGACATTGATTAGCAAATCAGGGGGAAAGGAAGAATTGCATTTTGAAAGATAAACCAACTTCACATATGAGGTTGAATGTGCAAGCTGAACATTATATGTTACCTTCTCTCCTGAAACTTTCACATTAATACTTGGAACAGAGTCCATTTTTAATATTCATCTTAAGACTGGAATAGAGGCCAACAGGCTCAGGTTACATATGTGCAGCTAACTAGAGATTTGTGAAAAATTCTGAAAAAGCAAAGCTCATTTGAAGTTTAGAATGAATGCATAGCAATAGCCATGTCAATAATACTTAGACTTAAATACCACTTCACAGTGCTTTACAGCCCTGTCTAAGCTGTTTAGAGAGTCAACATGTTGCCCCCAACAATCTGGGTCTTCATTTTACTAACCTTGGAAAGATGGAGGCCTAAATCAACCTGAGCCAGTCAAGATCGAACTCCTAGCAATGGGCAGAATTAGCCTGCAATGCTGCATTCTAACCACTGCACCACCAAGGCTCATATATATGGAATAGACTCTGGACATGCAACTCTATTGATCCCACCAAGATTAGTTGCCTGAAAAATGGTGAAGAGCTTTCCCTTGTTTGCTATACAAAACTAGATTGTTTTCATTGAGTTAATAAGACTTGCTACTCCAGCAAATACAACCCAATTATGCATATGCATCTTCCATTTATCAACAGATTTTAAAATGATTAATCACAGCAATTAATTGATTAAACATCATTGTTCTGATTAAAAACCCAGCCATTAAATTACAGAGGTGCATCATTCATGATCAACGGCAACCTATTTAGATTTGGCTCTTTGAAAGTAGTTCTAGAAAATGTAAAGTACTATAGCTTGAGAAATTAGTTCTAAGCAGAGGAATTTGCCTCCACATGTATTCTCAAAGAAAACCATACCCCTCTAGGTTACTCAGTAAACATTTATCCTTCCCTCTTGAAAAGAAACAGCTCTTGCAAACATATCTTCAACAGGCAAAAGCGGGGAAAACTTAGCAGACATTTTGTGAAATGTGGCAGAGGTTACGGTGGAATAAAATCCTTGGCACAGCAGAAACAAACAGTTACATCCACCATTTACTTCCAGCAAATTCCAGCAGAATGGTGTCACTATCTAGGAAAGATTTAAGTGATTAAACCTTTATACAAGAACATGGAATATTTACAGAGAATAAGATCTCATCCACAGAATTTCCATCAAAACTTCTGAATTATGGAACAGAGATAAAACATAGCCTTAGACCCATGTCGTGAATCTGGAGCATGCAAACTAAAAGACTATGAAAAAGCAGACAGATTATCTTCCTGAATTGAATTGGCCAGAAGCTTCTGGTGACTGATATTACAACTGTTTTCTCCCATATGAAGTGTTTGAAAGGTGTAGGGCTACAAATGGCATTATTAATCTCCTAAGTAGGGCTGGTAGTACTTCAGGGCATCAAGCTAGTAGGGCTGCACCTATTAGCTTTGCAAAATCTCAGTTTTTGGAGAGATGCCTTTGAGTCAGTTTTGACTCCTCTGGACGTTCTTTGCTGAGTTTTTTTTTTCCAAAATGGCTCACCATTGCCTGCTTCCTAGGGCTGAGAAAGAGTGACTGGCCTGAGAAAGTTCACTGAGCTGGCTTTGTGTCTAAGGCAGAACTCATGGTCTTCTGGTTTCTAACCTGGCACCTTAAGCACTGAATCAAACTGACTCTTCCACAGATTTTTACAAAAGGCCAGGACAAAATGTCTTCTTCTGAGCCATCCAACTTATTGGGATTAATTTCACTGATTTTCAGAGTGACAAATTTCAGATGAGGAACACTGAACTAGCTCTTCAGCTCTGGCCACCATGATCTCATTGGTAACCATGTACTTCTCAAAATATCTCATTGGAATAACTCTACACCATTTTAGTTTACACCAGAGGTGGTATTCAGCAGGTATTCTGACCAATTCTGGAGAACTGGGAGTGGAAATTTTGAGTCGTTCGGAGAACTGGCAAATACATTTCTGACTGACCCCATCCCCATCTATTCTCTGCCTCCCGAGTCCCAGCTGATCGGCTGGTTCTTCTTTGGTTGCCCTATACAGGAGAACAGACTTGGAAACCAGGCTAGCGGGGTGGGGAGGGAATGGGGATTTTGCAGTATCCTTCTCTTGCCATGCCCACCAAGCCACGCCCACCAAGTCATGCTTTTGTAAAAAAAAAAATTGAATCCAACCACTGGTTTACACCATCCCTTTCCCAATGCCTTTGCCATCGTCTTTGTGACAACCTCTGCATATCTGAGAAGCATTATAATCACCATATTCAGCTGTTTATTCTCCTTGTCCTTTGTCCACAACCATCCAGGCATACATTAATGAAAATTATACCTTTTATCATCATTGGTAATGGTATATTTAGAAGAGTTTTGGTTAATGACACTTGCATAAATCTACAGAGACCAATATCCATGGCAAGATCACTTGCAACCTCTGATACAAATCCTGCACAGAACTTTATGCTCAGGAATGAACAAAACATCCAAAAGGCACCAGGTTATTACTACCTTATTGTAGTTAATATCTACAAATCAAATCATGTATGGAGGGTTTAAAAAAGAATGCACTGTGCACAATGCACAACTGTATAATTGAAGCCCTAGTCTTTTTTAATGTGTGTAACCTAAAAGAAGATGGGGTTGCATCTGCCAACCTGACACTTTTGAACTGCCTGGATGGATGCCCTAATAGATCAATAGAATAGAATAGAATAGAATAGAATAGAATAGAATAGAATAGAATAGAATAGAATAGAATAGAATCTATTTCTGCATTCCATGGACTACTTAAGATTATTCCATTAGAACTGTGCTTAAAACAACATTGCAATCTATTAAACTTTTTTTTCTCCCACAAAAAGAGGGTTGTTTTTCCACCTGACTCTCAAGATGCTTAAACATCTATTTTAAGTTTTCCTTAAGGGGCATTTTTGTCTAGCTTTATGTTTGCAGTCAATAGAAAAGAAAATTATTTCCATCTGTTTGCAGCCTCCATAGCTGCCCACACTTCTCGATCCAAACACAAACTGAATTCCTTCGTGATGTTTCTTCTTGGGATTTCATCACAGGTTAGAAAACCAGAGTGGCTGCTGGTCACTGGAAAAAGGATTGGGCAGTGAAGAAGGGATGCTATTGACCAACTCAATATAAAGCAATGTGACTTCCAGGTTGAACCCTCCTCGCTGATGGACTGTAGATCACAACTCTCCATGGCTATGGTCCGTGCTCTTTCATTGGAGAGCCCCGATCATCGTGATTAGGGGCTGAAGCTGCCTTGGAAGGGTGGTGGATTAAGAGGAAGCTGCAAGCCAGGTTGATCATCTCCCCTCCTGGGCTTGGTCTTTTTCTCCCCAAAGACAACTGAAGCGGTGGTCTAAACTGGCCACCCCGAAGAGGACTCAACTGGACTAAGATTTGTGCAGGAGAGAAGAGGTGTATAACATCTGAACCAGGACAATTGGGTGACACACAACTAAACAAAAGTACCCCGGGATTAAGGTAACATTGAACTTTTAAGAAAAGAAAAGTGAGCGGCGAAAATACAAAGGGATAGGAAAAAAAATAAGAAAATATTTTTGACAGCTAAGTGGGGCTTCGAACCGGGAAAGGAAGAAGCCAGAACTAAAGATTTAACTAAATTGGACTAAAATATTTTGGCAAAAAACAAGCATAAAACAAAGCTGGACTTAAGATTGCCAAAAAAGAATAATAATAAAATTTACAAATTGGAGACTGGATTGTGCTGGAATATTGAGTTTCGAAAAACCCTAAATACAAAATAGGGGGAAAAGGTGAAGACTTTGTATAATGGAGAGTGCCACCTTCTGACAAAAACTTGAGCTCAAACAAAAGAGAAAGCATCCTGTTTCTGAATGAACTTGTGTGGATATAACATTAAAGAAATATTGAAACCAAGTAAGAATCTTAGAAAGTGAAAGCAGAACCTGAATAAAGAAAAAAGCAAGGAAAGACTGTCTGTGGGATTGATTGATGTTTTTGGTATAGACCCTGGGCTGGAATAATTGAGAACTTTAGAAAATTGAAAGAAGAAAGAAGGAAAGTAAAAGCATTTTTTGTGGACTTCAACAACCATAAAATATAAGGGTGTGTAATGATGATATCTCTTCAGGAATTAAAAATGGAACTTAAAAATATGAGAGAATTACTACAGGAAAGAGGCGAATCACTTTGCTCTGTGTTAGAAAAAAATGGAAATGGCGATTGAAGAACAAGAAGAAAGAGCTTCAGAGGAGGAGGAGCTGATTTAAGAAGAAGACATCTTAAATAGACAATTAACACAAAGAACACTACAAAGAAGTGGGGAAAGAAGGAAGGCTAAAAAGTTGAGATTTAAAAAGGTAATCAAAAAGGAGAATACCTGTGAAGTCAGGAAAGGCAGAAAGACCCAGCAGAACAGGGGAAAGGAAGATATTAAGAAAGAGAGGGATATAAATTGGAATGAGAAAAGATATGGGGAAAAGAGGGGGAGGAGAAGCAGTAAGAAACAGGTGCATGAAATAAAGAAATATGGAAATAGTAAAATGATTAAAATAAATCGTTTTTTCAGAGATAATGGTTGATGAATTAAAAGGGGGATTCTGCAGGGTGACAAGGGGTGACAAGAATATATCTGCAATTAAAAATATTTAGAAAATAGGGTAATATAGATTATTAAAGGAGGGCTAGATACCAATAACTCCTATTAAAAATTAAGGGTGGGAAATATGCTGCAGAATCCAAATAGAAAGTTGTAATGATTATTATTGTAACTTCTTAAAAATAATGGTTTATTGGGAATCAAGATGAGGGAATAAAGTTATATTTTAACCACTGAGGTGTCACACTCAAAGCAGTAAAAGGTGCAGAACCTATACTTGTTTTTTTTTTCTTTAGTGTTAAAACTTGTATTAATCTAGAATCTATAAAAAGAATGTGTGATGGAAAGGGAATATGACAGATTAAAGAACCACTTAAATTAATAAATTACTATAGACTATTAAAAGGAAGGAGAGACATTGGTAACTTATTATTATTATTATTATTATTATTATTATTATTATTATTATTAAAACATATATTATCTTTATTTTTAAAATAAATATTAAAGGATTATATTTGAAATAATTGAAATAAAACAAAAAGATGTTTCGATTGAGATTGATGAAAGAGGCTAGGATTAATGTGTTTGTTTCTCTCCTTACTGAAAATTTGGAATGGAAAAGGTAATAATAGAATTAAGTATGCATATATGAATGTATAATTGCTGTCATATTTGTATGTAAAGGTGATGACCCGAAAATATATTGTCCACTAAAAAGAGATTTTTGTTTTTATGTGAAAAACTGAATAAAATTTGTTTTAAAAAAAAAACAATAAATCAATGTGAGAATACTGTTTGCTATCTATGAAAAGTTCTCATTTTTTCATATTTTAATATCTTGAGATTATTTAGCATTTTGATCACAGAGATTGACACTACATATTCAAGGATAATTTTTACACCCCACCTCCACCCTCCCTTGCATTCAGAAAAACTGAAGAAGAAAAAATGTATTAAAAGACCTTATTGGACAGGAAATCACATGAACTCCAAACCAATGTCTTTTATCGAAGCAGCTTTAAGATTATAACTCTTTTTGTTGTTTTGGGCTAAACCTGTATAGAAGAAGGAACACTACAGAAAATAAGGTAAGTTCAATTCTACAGTAGATTATTTTCTTGGAAAAAATATGCAAATATGGAGGGAATCTCCTTTTATATGTCCACATAATGAAAGAGACACATTTTTTTTACAGGGAGGGAGCCAATAATGCAATGAGATTTGCACCATCATTCTTTATCCATCATTGTATGCATGTTGTGCATACAATATTGTGCACAAAAGAGGTGGAGCTTACAAATAGTCCTTGTTTATTGACCATCGTTTGGACTTGAAACTCCATCACTAAACAAAATGGTTGCTAAGTGAAACCATGACTGTGTTTACAATCTTGCTTTTGCTTTCCAGATCTGCAAAAGTTGTAAATGCTAGGAGTGATCGTAAAGTTACTTTTTCATCACTGTTATAATTGCAAATGGTTATTAAATAAGGCAGTTCCTAAACAAGAATTGCCTGTACATTGGGAAAGCATATCATCATTTTGATGAAAGGAATAGGTCTTGTTACCAGTGAATATTATTTTAGTGTAATGTAGGGTAGGGTAGTGTTTTGTGGTGTAGCATGTAGTATAGTGCATAGTGTAGTACTGTCCTATCCTATCCTGTGCTATGCTATGCTATAGGTGAAACTCAAAAATTTAGAATATTGTGCAAAAGTTCATTTATTTCAGTAATGCAACTTAAAAGGTGAAACTAATATATGAGATAGACTCATTACATGCAAAGCAAGATAGTTCAAGCTGTGATTTGTCATAATTGAGATGATGATAGCTTACATCTCATGAAAACCCCAAATCCACAATCTCAGAAAATTAGAATATTACATGCAATCAATAAAACAAAGATTGTACATTGAACAATATTGGATCTCTGAAAAGTATAAGCAAGCAGATATACTCAGCACTTGGTTTGGGCCCCTTTTGTAGCAATTACTGCCTTAATGTGGTGTGGCATGGAAGCTATCAGCTTGTGGCACTGCTGAGGTATTATGGAAGACCAGGAAGCTTCAATAGTGGCCTTCAGCTCTTCTGCATTGTTCGGTCTCATGTCTCTCATCTTTCTCTTGGCAATTCCCCATAGATTCTCTATGGGGTTCAGGTCAGGCGAGTTTGCTGGCCAATCAAGCACAGTAATACCATGGTCATTGAACCAGGTTTTGGTGCTTTTGGCAGTGTGGGCAGGTGCCAAGTCCTGCTGGAAAATGAAGTCAGCATCCCCATAAAGCTCATCTGTGGAAGGAAGCATGAAGTGCTCCAAAATCTCCTGGTGGATGGCTGTGTTGACCCTGGACTTAATGAAGCACAGTGGACCAACTCCAGCAAATGACATGGCTCCCCAAATCAACACAGACTGTGGAAACTTCACACTGGACTTCAAGCATCTTGCAGTGTGTGTCTCTCCATTCTTCCTTCAGACTCTGGGTCCTTGGTTTCCAAATGAGATGCAAAAGTTGCTCTCATCAGAAAAGAGGACTTTGGACCACTGAGCAACAGACCAGTTCTGTTTTTCTTTAGCCCAGGTAAGACACTTCTGACGTTTTGTTGTTCAGAAGCGGCTTGACAAGAGGAATACGACATTTGAAGCCCATGTCCAGAATCCATCTGTGTGTGGTGGCTCTTGATGCACTGACTCCAGCCTCAGTCCACTCCTTGTGAAAGTCCCCAATACTTTTGAATGGCCTTTTCCTGACAATCCTCTCCAGGCTGCAGTCATCCCTGCTGCTTGTGCACCTTTTTCTTCTACATGTTTCCCTTCCACATATTAATGTGCTTTGATACAGCACTTTGGGAACATCCAACTTTGTTTGCAATTACCTTTTGATGCTTTCCCTCCTTGTGGAGGGTGTCAGTGATGGTTTTCTGTATAACTGTCAGGTCAGCAGTCTTTCCCATGATTGTGATTCCTACTGAACCTGACTGAGAGACCATTTAAAGGCTCAGGAACCCTTTGCAGGTGTTATGCCTTAATTAGCTGATTAGAGTGGGACACTTTGAGCCTAGAATATTGAACCTTTTCACAATATTCTAATTTTCTGAGATTGTGGATTTGGGGTTTTCATGAGCTGTAAGCCATAATCATCTCAATTATGACACATCATGGTTTGAACTATCTTGCTTTGCATGTAATGAGTTTCACCTGTCTACATTAATTTATTCAATTTATATGGCCACCTATCTCAACTTGGAGGAAGGGGAGGGTAACAATGCTTAAAACTAGATAAAAAGAATATAACTAAATCCCTCACAACATTTATAGCAACCAAGAAAAGACAACATCAACAGTAATTAACCTAACTGTGATCTGAGTTCAACCACATACCCATTGTATCTATTATGTACTGAATGCATTATACAAATGGGAATATTTACATATTTAGAATGAATGCAGAATTCATACGATATATTCTTTGGGGGCACCATGATGAAGTATTCTTCAAATATTCTAACAATATTCTTCTTTCTCTCAATTCATCTTCCTGTTTGCAGACAATGAAATGTATAGAGAGTGGTCCATCACCTATTCTTTTCTGTTTTTTTCCCCTTCTTGAAACCTGATGAGAACCCTTAGCCCAAAGCTCTGGTCATTCTTCTTCCAAGGTATAGTTGTCTACTATAGGTTGATGTCAAGAATGAGTTCCAGATACATGGTTCCATTTCCCCTCACACATATCCTTATTTTGTGTTTGCATAAACTATCTGTTGGAAGATGTTTAAAAAAACAAACTAATGCAACAAATGAAGGGAAGAGATACAGCTCAGTGGCTATGTTCTCATACTAACCTTAGTTGGGAAGTGATTAATATGTCATAGAAACTTCTAAAGCCTGTCAATGCTAAGGGTGGAAAGAGCAGTCTAACCTCAAAGTGAATAAGGTTTCTTTTGAGTCAAAGCAGCTGAACTACAGTAACAACTTAACTTAATCCAATGTGGGGTTCTTGACTGATCTGCAAGTCAGCCTTTCCAGAAATAGAGGCCGGAGGCCCAGCAGACCTGCAAAAGTGAGGTTCCCTATTATAGTACTTGCTGTCAGGTTTCTGGCAAACACTGAAAATGTCTTTAAAATAGTAACTGGCTACAAGAACCAACAAAGTCAGAGATGCCCCCACTTGGACTGCTTGCCAATACCCCACCTATGAAGCCTTGCCACCAACAAGCGCTAGTAATGCACAACAGTATTACTAACACCTAGTTTCCAGAAATACATACAACACTCCCACTAGCAATGCACCAAAGAGAAGCTCATTCGCTGCTTGAAAGATTCAAGTAAGCATTGAATGTCAAGCATGAAGAATCAGGATCACACAAAATTCTAGTTAAACTGATTTATTCCTCATGCCTATACACAAGAATCTATTCATCTAATAGTCAATACTAAACTGGCCCTAGATAAGAGTCAATATAATTCAAGAGAGGTCACCTTAGACCACTTGTGGGAATGTAATGATTCCAGGCTGATTGCCCTCTTGACTCCAACTTCAGACTCTTCCTGTCTTTCTCCTTCAACTGATTTGGCAAGACACCTTCAGTCAAGTTTGGTTCATCCCAAATCTGCTGTGACCATCTTCTTTATAGGACACCCATGGATAGACGAATCCACCCATCGTATGGCCTTTAAAAATACCTCCAACATCTTCAGTCCAACACACAAGAAAATCAGTATCAGTCTCTTTTTACCAGGCAACCCTCTATGTTGACCTAGGGATATGGCTTTCAGAACAATGAGGAAGGAACCAATGATAACCTGAAGATTTTGTAGAATTTCCTGCTTCAGGAGCAGATGAGTCATCAAGAACTTCTCTTCTGGAAAAGACCTATCACTCTCAGCCATCAAGATCTGATTGATTGTGATGGGTACAAATCACAAGCATGAATAAATAAATTTCCTCAAAAAAATTGACCAGAAATTTTCTACTCCCACACTTGAAGACTTTTAACTTAGTTGTGTGATTATGTACTGCCAGAATTACCAGTAAGAAGGACTGACTGGATTTCTAGCTGAATATCCAAGGATGTCATGGAAACCCAGCCAACATTTTGGATATGCCTCACTCTGTTTAGAACTGTTTATTAATTATGCATAATGTAAGTGGTTCCAGATTTTATAAACTATAGGTAACAAGCTCATTCAAACTGTTATTCAGAGAAAAGAAATGATATTGGTACATTTCAATTTTAATACCAGAATGGAACTTTATTCAGAATAAATCTGCAACTAATCACAGTTTTTATTATTTTATATGTTACAAATAAATTTGAGAGAACAAGTATGTATTAAGATCAACAACATATTTGCAGTTTATACTGAAAATAAGAAAGTGCAACTGTAAAGAAACTGCTCTCCATCTCATATATAACATTTCTTTCTTTCTTTCTTTCTCTTTCTTTCTCTCTATCTCTCTTTCTTTCTTTTCATTATGTTCCTTTCTTTTAAGGAAAACTAATTTTCCTTAAAATTCTCAACTCCATTTGAAGAAAAAGATGAAACATTCAAATTAACTGTTATGCATTTTTGGATTAATTCATAAAATAAAACTCACTATCATTCAAAATTTACATTTTGGGGAATACAATGCATTTTATTTATTTGTCTATCTTAAGAAGAAATCTGAACAAAAATGAAAATAATACAAATGGAAATAATGCTGTATATTATTTATATTGTAGGAAATGTAAACTGTTTGAAAAGTCATAGATTTAGTAACATTATAAGCAAATCAGCACTAAAATACATTGAAATCTTAGTGCAATTTTTTTAAAAAAAAAATCCAGTTCAACGAACTGAGCTTGATAAAAGCCCAAAAATGAAAACAAAGTAAAACTGAAATCAATGTATTCAGTCATCCCTAGTGTAAGATTAATCTATAGATGTTTCCAAGCTGGTTTCTTCCCTGTTGGTTATGGAAAATCAATACATAGAATGTCAGATTCAGGATATTGTAATCTAATGCCAGCTTCAGAAAAATCTGTTTTTTTTCCCTCACTCCTCATTCAATGTCATAAAGGAATTTTAGCTTCTGAAAGTTTAACTCAAGAGAAAATTTTATGGATGGCATATCATCATCTTGCACATCCACAGAGAACAAAGGACCAATAGATAGGTGTGAATGCCTTGCCTTTCACTATAGAATCATATTTTAGCCACCCAAGCTTCAAAAGAATTCCAAGTGGCTTGTCCTCCTGGGCTACTTCATTTTTTTCCAATCTGCAGAATGGAAATATATTGTCTCCAAAAGGTCAAGATTCATCCACCAACCGGATACTTCTCCAAAAGCAGAAATGAACTTCGTCAGATCTGATGAGGGAGATCTGATCTCCATTAAGTTGGGATCAAAAATAGACCGAATCAATGCAAAGGCTGCAGAGAAAACATAAATAAATTCTGAAAATTTCTTCCATTCTGATAGGCAAGGCAGTTGAGTTTGAAGCATTGATAGAGGTTCCTTCTTAAGTCCTCCCCTCCTCCCTCTCAATGTTGTCGATCAGAGAACAGCTTCCGCTATTCTCCCTTGCTTTCTGGTAGACAACAACTATGCCAACATACATCATTCTGGTAGAAAACCATCGACACCAACATACACCCATGACTGCAGAAGCCACAGAGTGTAAGTCTTGTTTTCAGGTAGGATGAGACTGTCATAGTGTCCTGCTTTGTGATATTTCTTTCCCTTAGAGACAATCATGGCATTAATCCGCCCAACTTCTCCACCCAAAAATGCAATGAATTTCAAAAAGGCTGCTTGAACGCAGCTCTATTCTAAACTAGACTTAGCATCTATTCTTGAGCCCAAGAATCACAGCCTGCAAGTTGCGAGAATTTGAATGGAGCAGACAGAAAGAAACACATTTGATAGATCCAGCATTAATCCTAGACCAACATCCTAACATCAGGTTTGCTGAAGAAGCAGCTTCTGCCTACCAGTTATGGTGGCTGACTTAGCTAGAAGTCCTCCTTCTTGAGGGAGGACTTAGACTTCAAAAGTTACTTTTTGGAATAAAAGAAAGAGGCCATACATTTATCACTAGCCAGGCCTCGCAGGATAAATTGGGACTGTCATGTCCACCCAGAATCATGGACAGAGTTGCATAAATACACACCTACGCTTAACATGATTTCTTCTGGATGATGTTTTCTTCCATCCCACCACAGTCTTCCCCCGCAAGCTTTCCCTTCTCTGTTCCTTGCTTGCTACATCTGTACTTTATTCAATGAACACATCTGCATTCTTTCTCTCTGTTTTCAGCCAGAAACTCTATCCAGCCCTTATCACTGACACCTCTCTGCAGTTTCAAATGCTGACCTTGTGCCAAATCCCCATTTCCTGCTGTTTAATTTCCATTCATTTACTCTTGTTTTTGCTTCTACTGCCATTCTCAGCATGGGGCAGCTCCAGCCCAGCTTCTTCTAATTTTTTAAGGAAGGCTCCCTATTGAGTGCTATTGGAATCTGATCTGCTACTCTACGCCAATGGCAGTCTGTTGTTTATACTACCTAACAACAGTTGCCAATATTACGGTTTCCCCCCCTCTTTGTTTCACTGTTTAAGTGTATGTGCTAAGGCCCAAGAGGATGTGTCTCCACATATGGTGACCCATTAGGTCTACCTTTATTATTACTTTGCAGAATCTGAAGTAGCCCCTATATTTAAAAGAGAGAGAGAGAGAAAGAAAGAAAAAGAAAAAGAAAAAGAAAAAAGGAAGGAAGGAAGGAAGGAAGGAAGGAAGGAAGGAAGGAAGGAAGGAAGGAAGGAAGGAAGGAAGGAAGGAAGGAAGGAAGTCCATTAAGGTAGCAAAAGAATAATCAGAATCAAAAATAGACTAAAGGCAGAGGCTGGAAAGAGAGAGAGGGGAGGGAGAGGAGAAATATAAAACCTAGAATTTTATTTACTTGGTGGTCAGCTTCTATTTGTTCTCTTAGAAATCAGAAGCTTAGAAAAGGTTGAAGATTTTTAATGTTTTGAGTTGTTTTGCTTTATTGAATGGCTCAGTAATAATACAAAAAAAAAACTCTTTACAATGCTGTTATTTTAATTGTGCCCATATAGTTACAGGTTTGGGGGTCTTTATTATTCTACTTTTGATATTTAGTGACAAACATGGAAACAAAACATATATTTTAATTGCTGTGAAAATGCTACTGAATGTATAACTATTCAGAAGGAAGTTGTATGGATTTTACTGTACTCCCCAATGATAAAGATATAGTAGGGCAGCTTAAATTCTCTTGTGAACAAATCCTTGAAAGAAAGAAAAATGATGTCAACTGTCTTAAAGAATTAAAACTAATTGATTTGAACTATTTGTTCCCAACCTGTTTACCTATCTCTAACCTAGCCTCTCAGCCTAAAACAGGCATAAAAATGAATTTGGTTTGTTCCTCATCACCTTTCCAAGATGGCATTTCCAAGGGGCAAATCTAATAAAAAGCCAAAAATAAAACTAATGTGGGATGCATTGCTGGCACATTCTGCGTCTCGATGAAACCTGGCCTCTTGCATGAGAGTTACCAATATCTCTGTAGCCAGGAATGTGCAACTAATATTTTCAAGTACTTTCCAAGTGGTACCATCTAGTTTGCTTAGGCTGATCTTAGAAGCTAAGCTGGCCTGAGCCCTGATTAATATTTGGAGGCCGCAATTCCAAGGGTTAGAACAAGAGTTTTCAAACTTGACATCTTTAAGATTTGTGGACTTCAACTCCCAGAATTCTGAGCTAACATGACTGGAGGAGGAATTCTGGGAGCTGAAGTCCACAAGTCTTAAAGATGTCAAGTTTGAAGACCCCTGTGTTAGAATAACAGAATAACACAGTTGGGAGGGACCTTGGAGAACTTTGACTCCAACCCTATGCTCAAGCAGGAGACCTTATATCATTCCAGAGAAGTGGCTGTCCAGTCTCTTCCTTAAAACTTCCAGTGATGGAACACCCACAACTTCTGAAGGCAAGTTGTCCCACCAATTACTTGTTCTGTCAGGAAATTTCTCCTTAGTTCTAGATTGCTTCTCTTTTTGATTAGTTTCCTTCCACTGTTTCTTGTCCTGCCTTCTGATGCTTTGGAAAATAGGCCGACGCCCTGGTTGTTCCTATAGGTTGTTGGATGGGAAGCTTAAAATGCCACCCAGTAGAAGGCAGTGACAAACTATTTCAAGAATGTTCTCAAGAAAGCTACATGAATCCAGTTATCAACTGTAAAAGCTGGACATGATGATTTTTACTTTAAATTTTTTCAGGCAAATGTGGGGGATTAAGGAAAAAATAGAAAGCTGGGTGTCAGAGTCACAACCAAGGCTTACATTCTTGGACACAAGTCAAGAAGCCCTTATTTTCTTAGGGGCCAAAGCTGAGCCCTGCCTACTGTTTCCCCTACATAGTACAATGTCTTTTTTTCCTCCTCTCTGAACTGCCATATAGTGATGCAACGAAGAAAATAAACAATGGAGGGAAATGCAGTACTTGAACTCTAATTTGGATGGTGACAGCCATAAGAAAAATATTTGGGGGCCCTTGCTGAAGGCCTTGTTGACAGGAACAAGAAAATTGTGCACCTTTCAAAGGGTCTTCCACAAAGAACACGCACAAAGTACAACACAAAATGATAGTAGGGAAATCTCATAAATATAGGAGTAGAATCAGAGGTAGTATTCAGCAGGTTCAGACTAGTCCTGGAGAACCTTTCGCAGAAATTTTTGAGTAGTTCGGAGAACCATCAAATACCACCTCTGATTGGCCCCACCCCCATTTCTTCTCTGCCTCCCGATCCCAGATGATCGGCTGAGTCTTCTTTGGTTGCCCTGCACAGGAGAACAGAGCTGGAAAGCAGGTTAGAGGGGTGGGGAAGGAATGGAGATTTTGCAGTATCCTTCCCCTGCCACACCCACCAAGCCATGCCCACAGAACCAGCAATAAAAAAAGGAATCCCACCACTGAATAGAATGCCCCAAACTAGTTTTTTTTTAATAATGGTTTGTTGATATAGGATTTCTTCAAAAATTGGCAGAGTTCATCCATAGTGGGTTTATGATTTGTTTAGGGTTACTTGTTCCACCAATCCAATGACAGTAGTTTGCACATTCTGATTTGTAGCTTAACAAAGAGTATGAACATTTTGTCCCCACTGAGATGTGCTACAACTTGAATCTTAGAGATTTGGAGACAATACTAATTCCATACACAGTCTAATCCTGTCATGTGAACTCTGGATCCAATATAGATATACTGGATATATATGTTTGTGTGTAATTTATTTATTATTAATATTGTACTAAACATATACTAATATTGCTATATTACAATATTGTTAATTTTATTTGCTATTAGATTTTTATTCCACCTTAGACTTGATCAACTAAAGGTTATGAACATACCTAATATTTGACCTCCTATTTTCTCCACAATAACAGCCCTGTGAGTATTAGAACTTGCAATCTCTTGGTTTCCAGCCCAGAACCTACAGTGAAACACCAAACTCCTTTCCTTTCCTTTCCTTTCCTTTCCTTTCCTTTCCCTTCCTTTCCTTTCCTTTCCTTTCCCTTCCCTTCTTCCTTTCCCTTCCCTCCCCTTCCCTTCCCTTCCTTTTCCAAAGTACAACCCAATGCTTATTTGGAAAGAATTCAATATGAGTATTCATTTTTAACCCTGGTTGTCTAATGTAGATTGTTTTTTTTTTACTAATTCTTTCTCCATCCCACTCTTCCCCCTTCTTTAATTAGAAATTTCACTCACCCACTCCCTTCCGCATTCAAAATCGAAGAGGAAATTTAATCCCACTCAGTCCAAATGTCTCCCTCCCACCCTGTGTGTTGGACCACATTTTCCTATTCTGGCTAAGACAAGAATGATGTAACACACATCAAGGTATCAAAAGAAAAAGTGTTTCCTTGTAAGATTTTATGAGCCAGATGTGTTGCATATATTCTATTCATATTATTAAAATCTTATGCCCCACATTAGGATTTCAGTTCTAATTCCACTTCTTGTTATCTTGCTGCATGCCAACTAGAGTTCTCCCACCTCACAATCTCCCTTTTATCTCCTCAATAAACTGTGAGTTATGTTTGTGTAGGAAATACGAACTGGACGGAAGTCAGCCAATGAGCTCCCATGGCTGAGTGGGATTCACACTTGAGTCTCACCAGTTTTACTCCAACTTTCTAAACACTGCTTTACCTTCACACTCAATATGGACCATATGTTTTTTGTCAGGTGTAGGCTAGAAAAGAGGTAACACATTCCTGAGTTGACTGGAAACCCTTTATAGACTTTTTACATGAAATGGGGATGGGGGGGAATGAAATTATAATATATGGCTTTGATGGTTGGGAAAAAAAGCGGATTATAGAAAAAATGTAAGTCATGCTGTAACTATAGAGATTACTTTACATCTATACTTATAAATGCTGTAAAGAAAACCAGAACCATATTTCTGTATATATTTGCTATTTTTCTTTTGCTGCATTTTTGTCTTTGGCCTTTTCTGTTCTCTTTTCTAAATATTTATTCTAAATATTAGTTTCTATTAGGTTGTATTCTTTTTTCAATTTTAATAAATTTTATATAAAACAGAAAAGAAAGGAAGCAGGATAGAAAGATTATGGATTATTTTGAAGTTTGATGGTTGCTAAGACTCCTGAGAATATCATGGGCAGCCAAGAAAACGAACTAAAAGATCATTGAACATATCAACACACAGTTCTCACTCAAAGTACAAAGCATCAGACTTTCTAGAGTCTCAACATCTTTTTTATATTGTGGTGACCAAAACTGGATGCAATATTCCAAGAGTGATCTTTTTTTTAGGTTAACCTATAGCCTCCTCTTTTAATCTGGAAGTGGCCTATTTATGGAGTGTACTCGCTAAATCATAGAAACAGAGTTAAAAGGAAAGTTTTACAGGTCATTTCGCATCAGCGTCTGCTCAGGGCAAGATCTTCAATGCAAAGGGCAAATACATTACTTCTGATAAATGGACCTGTTGCTTCTATTAAGATCTCTATTTGCAGCAGAATATTATACTTCTGAATGCGAACCATATCACTGTCAAAGTGGTTTTATTGCTAGGAATTTCCTGCTGTAGGATCTTCTTCCTGTACGGAATAAAGGATTGAAGAGTTGATCTCCAAGGTCCTTCCAGACCTTACATCTTTCATTCTTAATGTCATCCAAAGTCTATTTCCTGGATATTTCCAATTAATGGTTCTAAGAGCCACAGTGGCACAGTGGTTAGAGTGCAGTACTGCAGTCCATTTCTGCAGTTTGGCAGTTTGAGTCTCACCAGCCTCAAAGTTTTGAGGTGGGTAAAATGAGGATCTACAGTAAATGCTTATTGCTGTTGCTAATTCTGCTTTTGATGCCATACCAAGCTGTTTACACCTGCAGCAACAGTTAAGCCAGTTAAGTCATTTCTTTTTACTCCATTTTTTAAAAAAAGAGTTTGCAGTTAGGGTTGCCTTTCCTCTCTTGCTTCCAATAGGGAAACTGCATATAATCTTTAGGACTAGGCTTAGGGCTGAAGCTTTAGAATAGTAAGTAACTGATGATGCTGTGGTTGTTGCTACCTTAAATATTTAGCATAAATGCTGGCAATCCCCAGCCCAAAATTAGCTGTACTTTGTAAAAGGGTTGTTTACAATCTACTCCTAAAGTATTTGGCATCAACAAAATCTCTTTCTCTTTTTCTTTGTTATATCTTAGCATTCTATTGGCTACCAGAATATAAGTAGCTCAGACAGGGAAACAAAACTAAGCATAGATGCCAATCCAGAACAATAATATGATAGTTATTTTTTTAAAAAATAGACATATCCTACAAGATCTTGGTTAAATTTACCCAAAGGGTAAATCAAAATCAGATGTAGGCTGGTGTTTTGGGGAGACAAGCCAGCATCATTCAGCAGAAATTTACTGCAATAAATTTGTGTCATTAAGTAAAATCTGCGTCTATGCCAAAGGATTATCCTTGAGTGATGCTAATGATTCTCATTGCCAAATAGTTATAAAGCACACCGCATGGAGATATTCTCTGGAAGTGAGTGTACAGTATAACCTTAATTCCCTTTCTAAGATCTTTTAAACCTTTGTATCTACCCCAGCTGAAAGGAATGTTGGAAAGAAATGCATAAAGGGTTCAGAATTCAGTCTTTCCTTCTTTCCATCCTATGTTAACTCTCTGAAAACTGAATGGTGAATCAAGTTTGGTGTGGGGAGATGAGTTAGTAAAAGAAATTTGAATTCCGAAAATGTAAAGGAGACTATGGTTATGGAGAAAAAAAATTCAGAACAAAATCCATCAACACATCTTTACGGGTGAACAGTTCAGCAGCAACTTAAACTAAGCCTTAAGAGTTGGACTGACTTTTAACTAAACTGAGCTGAAAAAGCTGAAGATATAAGAGATGACCAGCTGGAATCTGAAGGTGGGGTTAAATATGTCATCAGTTTGGAATCACTACACTCCCATACATCTGGCCTCCCATGAATTCTGTTGACTCTTATCTAGCACCAATTTGCCTTGATTGTTAATAGATCAGATTTTCTGTATAGGTACAATGTAATAAATTTGAAGCAGGGGTGGGATTCTACCTGGTTGAATCAGTTCTATAGAACCAATTGTTATGATTCTGCCAAGTTCAGAGAACCAGCAAATCACACCACTGGCTGGCCCCGCCCCTCCTCACCCCACCCACTCACTCCTTACCTGGCATGCGTGCCATCCAACTTGTCTGTGTTGTGCCTTCCCCTAATTTTTGGTAAGTTACTATTTTTCCTTCCGCCTCCCACCCACCCCCATGCCGGGAGATTTAGATTAGCTGGAAAGCAGGATTTCCTGCCTTCTAGCTAATCTAAAAGCAGAGCTGAACCTTCCTTAGGACTGAAGCTTCTATTTTTCAGTGCAGACTCAGGTAGCAGATTGCAGAATGGTAGATCTCTGAGTGAATCTGTGATTCTGTGAGCAACTCAATCTGCCTGCCTGCTTTGCCTGATTTTGGGTAAAAGTTGCTGTTTTCAAATAAAATAAAAAATCAATATTTACATAAAATATTTACATACAAGCCATGCCCACCCCAGTCACATGACCATCAAGCCATGCCCACCCAATCACGTGACCATCAAGCCACACCCACAAATTAGGCCACACCCACAGAACCAGTTGTTAAGAAATTTGAATCCCACCCCTGACTTGAAGTGCTTTGAACTCAGCTCCTCTTTCTAGCTACTTGTGCCTGACAGAAGAGGTAGATCCCCATTTCTTAAAGCAGAAAGGGAGAAGGGAAGAGCCAAAGAACTGTCCTTCATAATTTGAATGCAGACTTAAAATTGTTTGCTAGTTCCAGCAGAGTGGATAAGCTGCAGGGCCTCTCACTGAATCATTGTCCTACTGGGGGATGCAGGAGAAGTGCCTTCTCTGTAGTGGCATCTGTCCTTCGGAATAGCCTTCCACTGAGCTCCAGACAGTGTTAACCTGTAATAGTTTTCAGGAAGCCATGAAGACCTAGCTCCTTTCTTGTGCTAGAATTAAGGCCAGAATATTAACAGAGCTCAATTTACTTGTTGTTATATGAGTGCTTTTGAGTTGCTTTAGTTATAGTTTATTAACCATTCATAATTGTATTTAGCACTGCTATATACTATTTTCCTATTAATAGGTTTTTTGGCTATTATTTGTCACCCGACCAAATTTATTTGGCAGCCGAATACATTTTTCAAATCAATCAAATAAAAAAGCTTTCCCCAGAGGTTGAGGAAAGCCCCCCCCCCCCATCTCTTAGCCTTCCACAATGGGGTCAAAACTTGGCTAGGCAGCCTTGTGTGGGCAACACAGGGGCCCACACAACTGTGGGTCTTGGGTGGCCCTTTGAGAAACCTCCCACCTGTATTAACAACTCCATAACCATTGTCCCCTCTTTCTTTTCAGAATTCAAAAATCTTGATCCCCTTTTGAAAATTTATGTTCTTTTTATAGTTTAAATTTTTTTAATTCTTAAATTATTCTAACTTTAAAGTTAATTTTATTGATTATACACTGCCCAGAGCCCCTCTCTGAGAGAGAGAGAGAGAGAGAGAGAGAGAGAGAGAGAGAGAGAGAGAGAGAGAGAGAGAGAATATCCACCAGACCTTTAAAGTTCCATTTTGGGCTATGGAATGAGGAAAAAGTTTTGCTAAAAATTATCTTTGTTAAAATTGTAAGCCATAGATACATACTTTAGCATTTTCTGAGTCATTCTAACCTGCAGATAGGATTGCACTAATATATTTTGAACATTAATTTTTGCAAGCAGAACTGCTATTAAAGACACAAGTAGTCCAGGACATTTTTTTTTTCCTGGCAGAATTGACAATTTTAATGAACATTAAAACTAGGAAAGCAGAATATGGGTTAATTCCCATAATTTTTTAATTCCCATAATTTTTTGGTTAAAAAATAAACAAAAACTAGCTCTACTTTAGTTGATGGCATTCAAATTGTTAAAATGTATCTTACAATTATCCTTTTTATTTAATTGAATGAGAACAGGTAAGAAAAAGGATAAGAGAAGATTGTCTCCTCAGCTCCGATTATTGTATGAATCATGTATGCAAAGACCATGAGATTTGTTTAATGGAGCAAACAGCTGCTTGGGAAAATGAGTTTATTTTTCAAAAATGATGAGGTAAGATAAAATTAAATCTTATCAGATTCTTGGGCTTTTTACCATAATCCACTTCCTTCCATTGCCCATTTTTAAAAGCATTTTAAAAATCTGGAAAAATCAATTATGGAGTTCCAAAATTTCTTCTAGTCCAGATTTGGGTAATTGTTGACAGACACTTTTATTTATATCTACATAAATTTAAACTGTTTGTATCTGAGTTTACGTTTCACAAATGATTCATTTTTCATTAAATGTCCTTGCATGTTTTTAAAGAAATTACATTTAAATGGTTTTAAGACTTTAATAAGTGAATCTTATTTATTGTCAAGACGGTTGCCAAAATAAATTATCGATGGGAAAAAAATGGAATATATCTCAAAGGAGATTTAGCTTTCCTCAAGGAAAGCAGATTTCAACATTAAAAACATTTTCAATTTTTTTAAAAATCTGATTTTAAAAGACACATTGTTTAACTGTCTCATTTTTTCCCTTCTACAAATTTAAACCAATGATATAAACGTAATAGTATCATTTTAGTGATGTTGTTAAATCTACAGTTTATCGAATGTGACCACACCTTTCTTGAATCCTATTATAAAAACATCCATTAACTGACATTTGAATAAACCTAAACCTTAGAAGCAATTTTTTAGAAATTTAAAACCAAACTTGCTTAACACAGTGATCTCCAATCATCTTCCTTTACTTTAGAAATTTCACACAGACACACCACTTTTAATGAAAAGACATGTAAAAAAAAAAACCGTGCACACTTTTTCTAATGTTTTACCTGTGCTCTTTTAATTCCTTACAAGAGCTTCAATTTAAGATATTATTTTTGATCAGAATATGGCTATTTGGGCAAAAACAGAAAAGCTGGAAATTCTACAAGGACATTTCTCTGCTTTTTTGCTGAATGTCAATGCTACATGAGGGCAAGTACGGACTTGACTAGCATTTCCCCACAATACTTGGTTGCCTACATTTTTGTCACTGCCATGTCCCAAGAGTCTGGAGCCAAAAGTAGGGGGGGGGGGGCGCTCAGCCAGCCAGCCACTATACTTTTTTTCTTCAATAGACTCAGGAAAGTCAATCATTCTAAGCTCACTGCACGAAGGCCAAGCTACTTTTTCCAGATCAGTGTGATTTCATAAATGCATTTGTTGTTGGGTGTTTGTTTGTTTTTTTTAAATCAAGTTATCAAATATCAAACAATATGTTAATGTCAAGTAGGCTTAAATAAATGATAAAGAGTTCAGCCAGCTGAAGTGTATGGCCAACTTGCCAATTAATGCAAAGCAGGTGTGAGGGAACGGACCTTCTTAAATTAGGCAATTTTTTATAATTAATAATGTTTACTTGTAGTATTCCTTATAATAAGGCTGTGGATTTAACCTCTTGTGAATTGTAATCTTGTATTAAGAAAAAAATCCAATAGGGACTTTTTAAAAAAGGAGGTGGGAGGGAGATAGATCCAATTTCAGAACAAAATAATTTACAGGCTGTATAGTCCATGTAAATACTATTTTCTCCAAGTTGGCCGTACCAATTGATTCATCTGGCAGCTTAAAAATCCGAACAAACTGTAATGCAAAGGCCAAACTACCCTGATGTGCATTCCTTTTAATAATCAAAAACTAACCATTTCTCAAGCGTAGCATTCAGAACAAGTCCATCCCAGTTAATAACTATGTCACCTTCCAACCAAACTCAGTTGTTGTTTTTTCTTTCCTTCCTTTTTTTTTTAATTGCAATGCTATAAATCATGATGCATTGTATTATTTCATTGCAAATTTCAGTGTGGTAATGTTTATGTAATATGCTTCAAAATTATTAACAATCTGTTATTTTAAAAGCTTCAAGTACTGAAAGTAAAAAGAGGAAAATCAAGATTCTATCTGTATTAATGGCCATCAAGGGCCAACTTCTCATTATCAGATTAAAAAAGAACCCATACATTTCATATTGAAGTATTAGTTAGAGGATAACAGTTTCAATCTTGAACTAATTACTTAATATTAATATCTCAACTGTATTGTTATTTATATAACCCAGCAACCTCAGTTTCATAGCCCTAAGCAGTGTGCTCTTTTTAGATTCTTTTTAGATATTTTACAACAATTTTAGAACTTTTATTTATTTTTTATTCTAATGAATTGTGACCATTGAGTTTTATCTGCTGATCTACAACCAAATAAAAATTGATAGATTGACCAATTGTAGTGTCTCTATCATTTCCCTAAACTATGAGGAACATGCTACCGTATTATTTTTAGTCCTAGTTTTAAATCTAGCATCGTGTCATCTTTTCTATAGAGTTTTTTTACTACTTGGTTCACTACCAGTTTGTTAACCAAGCAAAGGACGACGTCTTACAGCACAACATTACGACAGCATAACAGCAAACAAAATAGAAGGTATGTACCACAGTTCAGAGTTTTAAGAGACTCCAGGCCATCACTTCCCCTTGCCTTATAGATAAACAACTCTCAATGCATTATTCTCCCTTAGGAAGTTTCAAGAGCATCCTATAAGAAACAACAGCAATCATTTTATGTGTCTCCATATTTCTAGTTTGAAGTTGACCTTATTGACAGGTGAGCTGGGAGTGGCAGCTGAGAAGCAACCAGGAAATACACAATAATATACTGTCTATCTCAAAGCTGACACCAGCCAGAACATAGAAAAACTCCAAGTAGTAGAAGATCAGAAGATGGGGGAAAGATCTGGTCCAGCAGAAATCAGACATGACTGAATAGATAACATCATCACCATGTTGTCTATCATGCAGACAGAAACATTGTTCCAATAGTGTGCGTGACAGTGTGTGTATCAGCCTTCTAAATATGATGGAAACAACATTGCTTGAAAGTGGTGCAAGAAGCAGGATAGAAATATTTCTAAAAGAAACATTAACATTTTCATCTGCACCTTTAAAAAAAGAAGCAATGGGGTTCAACAAAATCACTAGAATTATAGTGTATACGTGTGTGTGTGTGTGTGTGAAATATAACAAATGAAGTACCACCAAAAATAAAACAGTATTTATAAAATCAGAATAGAATATACAGAATAGTGACTAAATGAATGGCATTTGAAGAAACTAAAAATGTACCCATAAAGTGTTAATCTGGAACTAAGACAATTGAGGTTGCATTTTTTTAAGTAAAAAATAAGAGAAAATAGGTTTCAAGCCCTGTTTTATTTCTCCAAAATAAACTTTTTACCCAATTTCTCCATTTATGCAACTGAATTTCAGTGAGAGAATTTGAAGAAGCCACAAATTGATTAAAATGGACCCAGAAGAGTAACCTCAGGGTATGATTTAAAAAGACAAAATGGTGGCTACAGCATATAGAAAGTAGGTGGGGCTTTGATCACACTATTGTAGTTGCCATCTTGACATTATTTTTTTTTAACCATATTATGGGGACAACTCTGCTTAGGGACACAGCAAAAATATATGAGACAAATTGCCCACCACTGTCACAACTATATAATGAATATGTGTCATTTCAAACTGAAGCAAAAACAAAACAAAATGTCTCCATGAGATGTCCAGATAGACAAACACAGCTTGAAAAAAATTAAAGATCTAATCCTCAGTGTTTCAGTCAATTTATTTCTATAGTTCCATATTCCCTGTAATAGCTCAATTGCTGTATTTTTTTAAAATCTAATTTCAGAATTCTTCATATTTGTGTTCTTTGCTCTCAGTATTGTTTTAGGGGTATACTGCATCTGGCCAGCTCTTCAAATATTGTCAAACAAGGTTGAGAAAGGCCATGTTCAGACATTGTACCAAGTCATAGTGTGGTGTGCTGAGTTATGACTTCATGCAAATGTGTGAATTCAGCCAACTGTGGCTTATTCAATAAGTCATGGTTTAACAACCTCTGGCTTTGGGAAGTGTGCAAACTGAATCTGTGTTATGGAACAATGGTGAGATGTTATACTTGTTTCATAATACTAATGCATAGCACATGGGCCAGAGGGAAGCTGGTGAAGAAAAGGAGAGTTAAAAATTACAGGCGTTCAAAAGGTTATTCCCTCTCAAACTTCAGTGACTATATATTTTGTGCAGATACAAACTGACTCTGCATCTTCCGTTCTCTGGGAACCAGAACAGCTGAGCCTCTCTTTGCCGATCTCATTTCACAAAGGCATAAATATAAATAAATAAACACACACTCACACATACCCCAAATCCCAACATTAAGATTTTTATTTGAGTGATTTTGGCAGTTCACAGAGAACCAATCATCTGATTCAAGGTTGCATTTAATGTCAAACTTTCTTTCCAAGAAGCCAAGTGGAAGGAGTAGAGAGAAAACGGCTACAGATGTAAAAACAGACCTGGCATATTTCACTGACATGACATATCTACTGCATTTAATTAAAGGAGGAATGTATGGGAACAATGCATCCTACTCAATCCAAATCGGAGGAACAAAATAGGCCTGGATTAAATAGGACAAGTCAGCTCCCCTAAGAGACTTCCCAATTTAATGGGAGCTCCACATGTCTGATATGGAGGGAAGCAAGTGGGTGTTCTTGGATCCAAGCCACTAATCATCATAGTGGTTCAGCCATGCTCATTCCCAACGTTGGGTTTTCAAACCTTATGTGGAATATTTTAAAAAATCACTTAATGTTAACATGAATATTATGAAAGGAAGTGGTCTGAGACTCAGGCCAAACCTCTTTTGCAAACTCACCATTCATGCTGACCCCAAGATGGCTTAAGGAGATGGTGCTCACATCCCAATCCAGATACAGATAATTCAGCTACAGCTTGGAAACCATTTTGCTGTTCAAGTTGCTAAGTTGTGTGCAACTCTTCATTACCCCATGGACCATAGCACAACATTCCCCCTCCCCCACCTTCCTCAACTGTCTCCTGGAGTTTGCCCAAAATCACGTTCATTGTTTTGATAACACTCTCTAACCATCTCATCCTCTGCCATCCCCTTCTCCTTTTGCCTTCAATCTTTCTTAACATCAGTTTTCTCCAATGAGTCCTCTCTTCTCCTTTGTTAGCCAAAGTATTTGAATGTCAGTATCTATCATTCCAAAGAACAATCAGGGTTGGTTTCCTTTAGAGTGGTTTGATCTCCTTGAAGACTCCAAGAGCCTTCTCCAACACCACAATTCAAAAACATAAATTCTTTGCCGCTCAGCCTTCTATATGATCCAATTCTCATAGCCATACATTACTTCTGGAAAAAACATAGCTTTGGCTACATTGGAAACCATAGACATTGTCATATAGAATAAAGGAGAATAAATGGACTTCAAAATCCTTTCACAAGAAGGAAGGGAAGAAGTCCTGCAAGCCATACAGAAATATTATTCTTGAGGCCAAAGCATTTAACACATAGATCTTTGTATAAACCTGTCTTGAATCTATGGGTATCTCAGACAAGTTCAAACCTCTGCCCAAGTTATAATATAGTTTGCTCCAATGATAAATCAATTACTTTGTTTGTAACATTGGCCAAGAACTCCATATGAGATTCAATGAGATGCTCAAGTTCAAAAGGAGGGTAGGGTGGACTATGGGGTTATGTCTTTTAAATCTGTGCAGTAGGACTTATGCTTCACCCTTCACGGGCCTTCTGAGTCAAAACTGACAGAAAATAATATTACGAATGTTTTACATTGTATTAATTTGAGGATACTCCAGGGATAAGGATGTCTCAGGATGCCTGCCTTATTGAACAGCCTCCTTTCTGAGACCTGAAGACCTACAACCTTTCCATTCTTTTCTTCATACTTCAATCCAGTTTTATGGGGGTCTTTTCCCCCCCAGTCTAAGAGCAGTGGGATTCCAAATTGCACGCTACCAGTTCTGCACATGCTGCACTCTAAGGTCACTTCCCACATGCGCAGCACTCACAGATCCCTTTGCGCAAACGCAGAACTCAAAGATCACCCTCAGTGAGATGAGCTGTTTTTTAGCTCAGCTGAGGCAAGGCAATCCGTTCTGCTGCACAAATCAGCCGAGCTAAAAATCAATGGAATACAGGATAAGAAAGGGCTGGGATGGTGGATGGGGCCAGTCAGAGGTGGTATTTGCCAGTTCTCTGAATCGGTCAAACTACAGATTTGCCCAAACCGGCCTAAACCAGCTGAATACCACCTCTGTCTATGAGTCTCCAAGAATGGAATTACATTCTAAACACCACTGAAACTTTAAAAAAAAAACCCTATCAAGCAAGGACCACCATAATTCAGTTTCACACACTCAGCCATCCAAGAAACTGACTCACTGATCTTAGCTCATGAAACTGAAAAACATGTTAAGACATGTCAGATATCTGTTTCCTGATCAAAACTTTTCAACTGCACAGAGGATCCTGCAATTACAGATCTGCAATGCAGGTGACAACTCTCAGGATCCAAAATTCTCCAATTCTTATGATACCACAATTGTCAGTGAATCTAATTCAGCCATTTTCTTTCTCAGATTACAGATTAACATAATTGGAAGGGACCTTGTAGGTCATCTAGTCCAACCCCCCACCCAAGCAGGAAACCCTACACCATTTCTGACAGATGGCAGTCCAGTCTCTTCTTGAAAGCCTTCAGGGATGAAGCTCCCACAACTTCAGAAGGCAACTTCTGTTCCGTTGGTTGATAGTTCTCACTGTCAGAAAATTCCTCCTTATTTCCAGGTTGTTTCCACCCACTATTCCTTGTCTGGCCTTCAAGTACCTTGGAAAATAGCTTAACCCCTTCCTCCTCTCTGTGACAGCCACTCAAATATTGGAACACTGCTATCATGTCTCCTCTGGAGCTTCTCTTCACTAGACTAGCCATGCCTAGTTCCTGCAACCGTTCTTCTCGTTCATTGTTCTGTGAAATATCAACCAGAGCAACTTTAAGCTGTGTGGACTTCAACTCCCAGAGTTCCCTCCAGCAAGCATGGGAATTGGGGTCCACAGAGCTTAAAGTTGCTGAACGTGAGAAACACTGATTTAGTGCTTCATCATCCTTTATTTATTTATTTTCCTCATCAATTTATTTCCCAGATGCAACAATGTACTTTCTCTGCTTCCATTGCCATTCAATTAATCACAACCTGGCCCTAAGTGGATGGAATTTAATTTCCCATAAGAGAAATGTTTACTTTGGTGTAATTTGGTTGGAACTTGGTGTACTCATACAGCCTATAAAAATTTACTGAATATATTTCTCTAAGCAACATTAAAACTTGTGCTGACAGAACATATCTTGCTTGGTTGCCTTTAGTGTAGAGCTATTATAAAGTCTTTGCTAAAGAAAGTTTGTCCTGTGTACAACTTAAATTGTATGTAACTTTTAGTCACTACCTAAGGGCTGAAAATACTCCCATGCTGCAAGATCTCACTGATCAGTGGGCATTCCAGCTATCAATTAACTGGCCTTATGGTCAACCCTTGCCAAAGTAATATGACTAGATTACATCTATTGCCTAACTCCTAAGGACAGTTACATCACCTCTTGGTGCAAATTGACAGGCACGTACTGGTAGCTAGAGAAGGGGACCATTCAGCAGGCTAATTCTGAGGGCCAATTGCCTGGATCATAATTCTTCCATCATCCCTATCAAATGAATCCCAAATCATTTGCTTGTGAACAGTCTAACATTGTGCACTCCTACGCTCCATCTTTTGTTCATTCCTTGGGGAGAAAGTCCATCCTGCCTCTTTAGTCCATAACAGAAAAAATGATATCACTTTACAGCTGTATGTCTTGGCAGAAATCTTCAAGTATGATTCCCAGACCGTGGCCTTGGTCCAACATGGTATATTTAAGCCCACTGAGATCCTGAGGAAAAGTGCCAAGTTTTCTTTTTTGAGGGTTGGGGGAGCACAATTGGAGAATTCAACCACCACTGGCTTGATTGTTCATCTCAAAAGCCCACGAAGAGTTCTGAGGAACACTTGTCTTTAATCTGGCTCATGACCAGCTGTAATTTCCTTTCTTGTGCTTTGCTCACTTCAAAGATCACAGGAAAATGCAGAAGTGATTGAAAATTCATCTGTTCTACCCCACTGTTTTTATCATCTTCTCAGATGTTTGGAACTCAAAAGCTTGCACTTCCAAAAGCTTGTTTAAGAATCAATACACCCACTATTGTTTTTCCCCTTTTCCCCTTCTGAGAAAATGTTGTTTCCCCAGCAGTCAGGCTTAATATTGTGTCTCTAAGAAAGTTCTTCTGCTTTAGATAGCTATTAGCTGAGACTGTTATTCTTGTGAAGAATGAAGTTATGCCAATGAATCTACACAGCCTTAGACTTTCCCAAAGCAATGTCACCCACACTTCCATCGTTTAGTTATTTTTCTTTATTTTTTTCAGCAACTGTTCCAGTCTGAATCCAAGAAGCTCTTTAAAGAATCAAAATCAGCCAGAATAACAGCCACGCAATCCATAAACACAATCTAAATTTGTTTCCACTGATTAAATAGAACCAACATATATTATCCCATGTACTACAATGGAACACATAGCTACTTTTCTCTCGTTGAAATAGGGAAGTCTGTGGCCTCTCACTCATTTTTTTTTTTTTTTTTTTGCAATCTCTCCCAAATTTGCCACCAAGATTGGATGGTAAATTGGCAAGCAAGTGACATAATTTTGTATTTTTTATTTCAAAAATAAAAGCTATTTCAGGACTCATCCTGATTTATGATATTTGTAAAAACACCAAGAGTGAGGTGGGAAATTAAGTTAAAAAAGTATGCACATGGCCATCTCAAGGTTACCTACCTTTATTCAAAGCCTTGATTCATTTTAATCATGATTTAGTAATAAAATACATGGTTGGTTTGACGGAGGACATGTAGCCTAAACTCCATTAGTGTTTTCTGCAATATATAGATCCAGGCAATAAGGTGAAAAGATACTTAATCCTAAGCACAGAGGGAATAATTCAAATGATTCCATGGCAAGTGGCTGGGGAAGATGCTACAATTGGTATCATATGGAAGCAGGTCATTTTGGATGGATGTGCAGAAATTCATCAGTTTCATATATTACAAGTATGACTGGAGAAGCTGAACTGGTTGGATGCAATCAGTCATCAGCAAGCATAAAACTGAATGGTGAAGAAACAATGTGATACCTAAATCAAAGTAAGACACAAGTCAAAGCTTTTACTGCTAACAAGCAGCAGAAAAGGAACAGCCTTTAATTTATATTTTTCAGAATTTTGCAGCTTAGATAGAAACTGTGGTCATCTTCATTCTTATTTTAACCTAAAAGTGTTTTTGTTATTATTCCCCAAAACAACTCACTTCCCATCTAATTCATCTTTTTCTTCTACAGATAGGAGGGTCAATAGAATTACTGATAGCATTCAAAAGGGTCAAGATGGCAGCTGTGCCCTTGGCATGGAAGCCCTGCCCCCTTTTAAACTTACCCAATAGGTAACCTGCTACTTCCAACTTTGCAGACAAGCATCTAACCTTCCAGATGAGCTGCCATATTTGGAAATGAGCAACAGAGCTTAGTAAGTCAAGGAGACCTTATGCAACCCATTTCTGACCCAACGATTTGCTACAGTTCAAACCATCCATCTTTTTACACAACTTGAGCCACAAAAAGGTAACTTAAACCCATGGGTAAGCCACATCCCACTAGCAACAATAATGAAAAGACTGACCGTGTGGGAGTTAATGAAAAAAAAGGTCTGTATATAGCTATGACTGCATATGTGTATGAACACAGTGTACGGCAGTGGAAGAGCCATGGTGGCATGGTGGCTAGAATGCTGTATTGCAGGCTACTTCTGCTGACTGCTGATTGCCAGCAGTTCAGCAGTTCGATGCTGTACAATGAGGACCCAGATTGTTGAGGGGCTATATGCTGACTCTGTAAACCACTTAGACAGGGCTGTAAAGGCCTATGAATTGAGATATAAATCTAAGTGCTACTGCTAAGTATTATGCGTGCACATAAACAAATACATACACATATGCCAGTCCTAGAGCTTATAAGTTGGATGGGAAACAGTTGTGAGGAAAGAGTTATTTGTAACACATATTTCTTGAATGATTCTTCAAGGCAGAGGAGAAACGTGCCTGATAAAAACAGGGTCCAGAAGGAAGGAAGTATGCAATCTACTACAAATTAAAAAGTGATGCAACTGTCATAGAAAATACCCTTAATGAGTCTGGCCAGTTGTTTGGCAAAAGTTGTATGTGAAAGAAAGCCAAGTATCTAGGCTTAGTTAGGTCTGCTAATTTAGCAGGAGTATAAGTCCATTTGTGCTCTTGGAAAATATGACCAAGTCTCAGCTTTGCTCAATGCCTTCTCAGCATTAGACCATAAAGTGGCTGCTTCAGAGATTTCAGAAATGTGCCTTGAAGAACAGCTAAACATCAGTTGAAAGCAGCTCACAAGCCAAGACGAAGACCAGAGGCATTGGTGGTAATGGTGAAAGGGATGTTCAAAAAGCCAATATGGCAGTAATACCTGTACAAAATGCTTCATATTTTTAATTCAATGCATGAAAAGAGTGGGGTGTAATTGCACAATCACACCCTCCATTTTTCTCCCCCTCTCTTCCATGGATCTTTTTGACTAAGAGGCAACTAGACTTTCTTGTTTTTCTTTGAAGACAGTTCGCTTCTCATCCAAGAAACTTCTTCAGATCACCATCCAGTCAGAGCTGAAGAAGCTTCTTGGATGAGAAGCAAAAAGTCTTTAAAGAAAAACAAAAAAAATTCAGTGGCTTCTTGATAAAAGCACCTTTGGGTTTGACTAAGAGCATTTACATTCCTGACCATTAATAAAAGGCACAGAAAGGACCAAACTATTTATCTTTTTAACTTCTTGCCAGTGAACTTACACTGGCAAACAAGAAAGTGAATTCAGATTACAAACTTCTGCACACCTACACAGGAATAAGCTTTTTCCCCAGACAAAAAAAGCTTCAGCCTAAATAAATTATAAACCAATTCTTCCCCACCATCACTATGTTGGGTATAAAGATGATACAGGATTAAGGATTGTTTTGTCAGGTTTTTAGTCTTTTTCTCAGAATCCCACAGGGAAGATGCTGTCAAATAGAGAAGACTAGATCACTGTAGCAGTAACTGTTACTCAGTAACTCCTATATCCCCATAACTCAGTAATTGCAAGAATATGAAAGCTTTGGTACATGGGGATTTTACTTACTGCTTTTGAACATGCAAGTGATAGGAAAGGTCTTCACCTAAAACTGCTATGAAGAGTTAATAGACAGCCAAATAAAACCACAAGGTCTTAAAAGAGTGTGGGTGTATGAATCTGGAAACCAATTCAAAATGCAAAGAGATGCTTTAGCCCTCATGAAAATGTCTGCTCTTATTCTGGAATAGAATAGCTGGTTTGGAAATCAGCTTCAGTTCCGTCAAGTCTTCTTAAGATTGCCTCTCCAAAACCTGTAGGGCCCTTTCAGAGTAAGACTGTAGCTGAGGGAAAGGAGACTGTTTTGTAAAGGTCTAAGAATTTTAACTATTTATTTCACCTTCAGAAGATCAGGTTCTTGAGAGAAAGGGGGATTGACTTATTCTCCAAAGCACTAGATGGTGACAGGATAAGAAGTCATGGCAGCTTGTTTAACCTAGAAGCAAGGAGGAATTTTCTGAAAATGAGATCAATTGATCAATGAAATAACTTCCCTCCCAGAGGTATGGGTGCTCCATCAATGGAGGCTTTAAAAAATAGACTGGACAAGCATTTGACTGGGATGGTAGAAGATTTCCTGCCTTGAGCAGAGCATCGGAGTATAAAATATCTGAAATCTCTTCCAGTCCTATAATTCTATGTTCCTCTGAGCTCTTAGCAGCCACTTCTCTATGCCTCTAATGACCTTTGATTGGTTGTGTCACATTGCCACTTAGTACAGCACTCCATAATGTGAATCTCAGCATACCAATTGAGCCCTTTGGTTCCCCTAGAATCCCCATCCAACCTCAACATATTGGGGAGGAGAATGTTTTAATGAATCCAGGACAAAGTCAAACCATGCACAAACCTCTAACTTATTTTTTTTATGGTTGGAAATGTTTCTGGGACTCCATTACATCCCATTTATCATGAGATGACCAAATTTCAGTCTGTCTCCAAAGGCTTTTTCTGCTGCCCTTACTTAACTAAAAAAAAAAAAAAAATCCTTTCAATAGAAAATGAAGTAGCAGGTTAATCTACTGCCAAACAGAGTAAAGCACTAACTTCTAGCACTATGTCAGTTTGCAGAAATATCTTTGTCAAGGAAAGTCCCATACAAGCTTTAATGGAACTTGAGACAAGTCCCATTAAATGAGTACATTATGGGTACAAATTCCATGAATATAATAGATAATCAAATATTATTATCAGAAGAAATAAAGTATAGGGGCTAACAATAAGAATTATCCACATTTGCTCAGATGGCAGTCTGCTTCCCTCCTTCATATTCTTCATCAATAGTTACTCTGTGAATAAAAACTTTTGTACTGAAAATGTTGTAAGATGGATGAATTAATTATATTACTATTTTGCGATTATTACTGATATGTTATGTTTATTGTGCCTATTATTATTAATGTTGATTAATATTGCATTTCTACTTAAAACTAATTGTGTCCAGACAACACGCTGTTCAGGTAGATATAGAATTTTTATGTGATATAAAAATGTATTAATAAAACATATTTTTAAAAAAGTTACTCCGTGACCTCAACTTATTCTTCTTTTTTGCCCATTGGCTCCAAAAGACTTTATCAGCTGCTATATTTCTGCATAACTATACCTTAGTGTCAGGATTCCGGCAGTTGCCCTAATTAAATCATTTCTATGCCTGTTTTAGAGATGCCACTTAGTTCCTCAAAAAAATGGGGTGCATAGTTTAGGATAAGGGCTCTGCTCCCCTCTCTTTCCAAGCTTTGCACAAAGAGAGATGAGATCCATTTCTCAAAGAGGCATTTGATGAATCCATAGAACCGAGCTCATTCCTTGGTTAATGAGATCAGCATGATTAAACGGTTAATCCTTCTAAATTGGATTTTAGCTGGATTAGCACTGGGATGATAACCTGTTGGAGAATATTTGGCACTGCTAGAATTATTGCAATGAAAAGCCCCATATAAGCTTCAATGGCCCTTGAGAATACAGTACAAAGTCCATAAATGCAACACATAATCAAACATTATCATCAGATCATAAGGGCTAACTATAAGAATTACCCAAGTTTTTTTTTTAAAAAAACTGGGCTTATGCATTGTATTAAGTTTGCTTAAGTATAGTTCATTGAATAAATACACCTTATCTTTATCTATATCTATAAATACAAATCCATGAGCAAGTAGCAAGGGATGATCCATTCTGAATTGCTCTTAAACAAAACTCTGTAAAATGCATCGCAGAGCAAAATAGGAGAATGCCCAGTGGGCTCTGAATTGTGGGTTTGTTTGTTTTTTGGAAACATCACATTCTTATTTACTTTGTTTCTAAGGCTGCCATCCAAACCATACAAATTTAGGATTGCACTCAATAAAAATAAATTCCTTTTTTAAATAAATTTTATTAAGTTTCCAAATTTCAAAAACATAAATTCCTATTGTGTTTATTTTGGAGTGACTGATTAAAGTGATCATTCCTGTTCACTTTCAAAAGCATTTATAAGAAAAATCAAAGATTGTTCATGTCTTTCACATCCTTTGGTTAGGCTAATTAAAACTGAGGGGAAAGGGGGAAATTGAAACAATGGTCATAGATATTATTTTATTCTTACAGCCTAAGAAATAGATTTAACATCAGTTGCAAAGGAAAACCAAAGAAAGGACCTTTGTGCCAAGTTAGAATTGCATAAAAATTACACTGTGTCATATTCTATAACAAACTAGGAACTGTTCTCTAAACCATGAATTAGGCTAATTGCAGCAAAAGTCCAAGAACTGACTATTCAATCTATTTCTAACCTGAACTTTGTTAATTCAGAATTTACAATTCAGATGTGGGTTTTAGATGACAAATTTCAGGCTTCAGGTGGGATGCTGAGGGTACCAGAACCATGTAAAGAAAACTGAGGGGCACAAGAAGGAGAAGATGGAATATAGAAAATGATCAATATAGAATATAACAAATGTACAATTATTAATGTTCAGCCACAGAAAGATTGAAATTGGAACAAAGCTGTCCCCTGCTTGAAGATTCAGCTGTAATCTCTTCCTGCTCCCTAATCTTTCTAGTCTTATGAAACTTGGAATCCCTCAAATGCAGGTGTTGATATATTTTAAGTCGCAGCAAATCAATTTAATTAAGTAGGCCTCCAATTCACAAAGCTTCTCTTCTGACAACTAATAAAATAAAATCACAACAAACAACTTTCTCTTGGATGAGTAAGTTTTCTGGAGCTGTCACTGTTGCTGTTCTTAAAGGCCAGAACATAGCTTGAAAAACTGAATTTGCTTTGAACAGAAAAGAAGGACTAGGGGTGACATGATAGCAGTATTCCAGTATTTGAGGGGCTGCCACAAAGAAGAGAGAGTCAACTTATTTTCCAAAGCACTTGAAGGCAGGACAAGAAACAATGGATGAAAACTAATCAAAGAGAGAAGCAATCTGGAATTAAGGAGAAATTTCCTAACAGTGACGACAATTAACCAGTAGGTTAGCTTGCCTTCAGAAGTTGTGAGTGCTCTATCACTGGCAGTTTTAAGACAACACTGGACAGCCACTTGTCTGAAATGGTATAGGGTCTCCTGCTTGAACAGGGGTTGGACTAGAAGACCTCCAAAGTCCCTTCCAGCTCTATTCTGGTTGATTGACAAAATTTATATCAGTGGAACTTTATTACTTTTAATGGGTCTAGTTTGGATTCAGCTTATATTGTTAGGTGAAAGACTCCTTGAGGTGTTTACTCAGGAGAACTCTTGATACTCATCCCCCATTTTCTACCCTGTCCTCAGATTTCTTCTTTCTGAAGAGGAAAAAGAGAGCAGTGAATGCGTAGAGAGCAGCAATAAGGTAGTGGTGATACATGGAGAACATTTGAATTTGAAGGTTGGGAAAACATTTTTCCTGCATTTTTTTTGTTAAGTCTGGAAGGATGGGTCCAAGAACGGAGATGAGACTCAGATAGCAACAACAGCTCTTTATTAGTGACTTCTGATCTGAGTGAAATATCCTAGCTGCAGCAGCCTTTTTTATAGAGCTGGCTGCGGCTAAGCGGCCAATGGCAACAATTTGAGCTTGCCGCGCTTGGCTTGCCCAATCGCGGCAGCCTGTTTACTAGCCAATCGGATCAGCCTGGAGCGACCAATCACGACCCGCTGTTAGCGGACCAATCTGAAGTGCAGGCTTTCCAGCCTGCTCGTCCGGAACATTTTTAACATGTTCTCATTCACTTGGATTCACTTGTGGAGACCTGCAGACAACCATTTGATCTCCCACTCCATTCTTGTGGTCTTGACTTGAGTTTGATTTGACTTGAATCTGGGCTCTAAACCAGTGTAGCAGATAGCATATGGCTGACCCTGGTGGTACAATTCTTGAAGCATCATTTGTTCTAACCAAATAACTATCATAATAGTAGGAAGACACACAAATACACACATCCCAAATTCTCCTGGCATTTGTTCTCAGAACTTTTATGAAGATTCTGAGAGCCTTTATAGAATATTGTAAAGCTTTGTGCTGCGTGCAAGCCGTAGGTTTTGAGTGGGACTTCAAGATACATGATGTGGACGTATTGATGAAAAGCAGTCTTCAAACTTGACAGGTTTAAGATTTGTGGACTTCAACTCCCAGAATTCCTCCTCCAGTTATGTTAGCTCAGGAATTCTGGGAGTTGAAATCCACAAGTCTTAAACTTGCCAAGTTTGAAGAGTTGACTATTCCCTTTAGGTTAATTCCAGTTTATTGGGTGGTACTTCATTTTGTTTTGCTTTTTTAACAAATCAGTGGAATGGTGTCTCTTTAGCAAAATTTGCTGTATCTGCTGTTCAATCTGCTTATGTGCCATTTGGGGGTAATATTGAAATCATTTGGGAATAGTAAGTTCCATCTGGGCTTCTTATGTAATCTATTTTTCTTTTCTTTAAATCACTGCTACTGATTTGGAACCTCCAAATGTAAATAACTGAGGAGTTATTATCAGATATAGAGCTAGTAAAACCCTATTTTAACAAAAGGTTCCTTGCTATCCCTTTAAACTCATTTGGAATCAAAATGGTGGAATAACAAGATACTGTAATCCCAATAAAATTCCACATGGAAAAGAAAAATCTTGAAGAACAACTTAGGTCAAGACAAAAGCAACACATTGTGGATTTTGATTTATGAACTTTGACTGATATGACAATGAGAAGAATCAGCAGGGGAAGTTTACAACAGAAATTATTGTTGCAAAACGTCTCTGGGAATGTTTAAAATGCAAACAGTTAAAACATTTATCTCTTACTTAAAGAAACACAGTCTCCTGTTGATTATCATACATTACATGTAGTCCTTGACGTATGATTGCAATTAGAACCATAATTTCTATTGCTAAGTAATCATGCCCAACTCTATTTTTGTTATGGTTGTTAAGTGAATCACTGCAGCTGTTAAATGATCCATAGTCACTGAGCAAATCTGATTTGCCCCATTGACTAAGTTGGCTGGGAAAGTCATAAATGGCCACTACATAATCCACATGATGCTGCAACTATCATAAACATGCCAATTGTTTTTGCCCAACTGTTCATCATGTGATCACAGGATGCTGTGATAGTCATAAGTGCAAGGACTGGTCATAAGTCACTTTTTTCAGTGTTATTTTAACTTCAAACATCATTAAACAAATAGTTGCAAGTCAAAGACTACCTGCATTGTTAATAGCATATACTTGTTTGTTAACTACTCAATGAGACAAGCAATAACATTTACGTCCTTTTAAGTCATTGATTTTAAACCAGAACCTGTCTTTCAAGTGTTGTTGCTATTGTCCCACTTCTTAGCTTTTGAAGAACAAGAGCAAGCATTTTTTCAAGAAGTTTAAAGACATTTAAACAGAGAACAATCACAGATCTAAAGTGAAGTTTCAAAGCACACAAAGGAGATGCATTCCCAAATAAGCTTAAATAGGTTTTCAAAAAGTGATGGAATTGGCTTTACAAACTGTCACTTTCCTGGATTTTCTTATTTGCAAATAAAAAATAGATAAGTTAAATAAGGAATAGATAATTTCAATTTAAAAAATGAAAGGTAGGTGGGTAGAATGAAATAAAATGTTCCATTTAAACTGCATGTTTAAAAATTATCAGTCCATGAACACCTAAAATGCCTAGGAGGGGTATAATTCATTCAACTGACCCAGGAAAATCTAACTAGAACCAATCAAAGCTCCAGAGATAATTTAAGGATTAGGGCTTCAAAACTAACTTGCACAAGTTTTAATGTGATTTTCCTTAACTGGTGCATTCCAGATGAATCAGGCCAGTTTTATCTTAATTTCTAAGAGGATATAGATTGTAATTTCCATGAATCTGAAGAACTCCAGATTGGGAGAGCTTGCTGTAGCAGGAGGCCACTCATTTATTTACTAGGTAGGTTTGTATTCCATTGTTTGTTTGCCAAAGGCAGCATTATTTTTAATCAATGGCTAAATGCTAAAAGCACACAACCGTCTGATTCTGGCAAAGGCAACTGACTTTCACAACTGAAGTTGGATGTGCCTCTGAGGGCTATACAAAACTATGTTTCTTTAAGTTGTCCACCCCAATCTATGGAAATGCTAGGCATCTTGCTTTCATTAACCAAATGGGGACAGCTATTGGAGGAGGAATGAGCACCAGGCATTGGTGGCTGCATGGCAATCACATTTTTGAAAACACAGGACAACTTGTGTAAGACTTCTTGGTGGGAAAATGACAGCAGAAACAGGCTGATGTTTTCAGTCCATTGTCAAGGACTGTGCATTAGACAATATTTCTAGGAATGCATCCCAATGTTTGGTCACAACATTCTTCTTCCAAAACCAGCAACAGGATGTGAATGCCATCACAAAAGAGCAAGAAAGAAGACAGTGTGCTCTTTTATTAAAATAAAGCAACACATGTGGAAAGAGACAGATGTAAAATCACGCAAGATTTTCTTTAATGAACCAAATGTGTAATGTTAGCACAGTAGTGATTTTTAAGATAGTTTTTGAAGAATTACATTCCCTCCCTCCCTCCCTCCCTCCTCCCTCCCCCCCCTGGCATTTTAGGCTGTAGAGATGTTATGTTTGCCACACTCAGCACTTCAGAGTTCAATGGGGTCAAGGTACCATTATCCCCAATGGACAGCGGATAGTTTATCCAGAACAATCCAGCTACCGGTTGCCCCTCCTCACTCGTTATCAAGCTGACATTACGGTAGGAGTTTTAGCCCTTGCATCTTGAAAGGCAAAATCTAAAAGCAGAAATATTAATTAGATAAATTAAGCAGCCCTAAGAATTTGGGGTTCTAAATCTCTCAGACCATGGCTTTGAGAATCAGGGACATTGATTGCCAAAATGGTACCACCAGTACCCTTGAATTCTATTGCTAATAGAATACATAGTCACAATCCTGCTGAAAAATTGGCAATCAATGGACATATAGACATAAACAGCATCTACATACTGTACAAAAGGGACAATCAACAAGCCGAAAAGAGAACCAAAAGGCCAAAAAAAAAAACCTTCCCACTAGCAGTCAACACCCAGATGAGCATAGATTAACCATCAAGAAGTAAATGATATCCCAATCAAGAAACTGCCAAACAGCTAACAGTAAACATCCCAACCCATAAACCACCAAGTCCACTCTCACTATTGCTGACAGGGCAGAGCACCAGGATATAAATTGAGTGCAAACCCCATTCCTTACTAGCACTGGTTACCTAGTCCAGGTCAAACTCATGTCATCACGGCGTTGTCACGTGACAGATAGGGACTTTTTTACCCTTCGCTAAATTTCTCTAAACTGGGCACATTTATTTATTTATTTTGTCAAGCATGTACTTGATAATAATATATAATATATATATATTGACTATTATTTAGTGTTGTACCTTATGATTCTTGACTCTTGACAAATGTATCTTTTCTTTTATGTATGCTGAGAGTATTTGTACCAAGACAAATTCCTTGTGTCTCCAACCACACTTGGCCAATAAAGAATTCTATTCTATAAGTATAAACATGATTATTAATACATGAAATAGATACAAATAAAAGGGAACATTAAGACAGGGACAGTAGGCCCATTGGTGCACTTATGCATGCCCCATGATGTGTCCTTATACATCATGAAGTCATTATACACATGAGGTATCTGGGCTGTGGGCTGTGAGTTTGACAACCCTGGGTAATGAAACATTTATAAGAAAACAACCAAGCTCAGAGAGCACTAAGGAACTTCTCATTTCAACCCTGAGCCACAAATATTCTCCTTTATTGGGACCTTTTATTCAAAGATACTTTGCCCTTGTGGATCCAGTGAGGTAGAAATGTTCGCCCCTGTTTTCATACAGTGCCCTCTCTAGGACACCCCAAGGCATGCTCAGATTGCCCAGCCACTTAAAAGGGCCATACAAATAAAAATGTTATTTTTATTGTTTTCTAAAGGATGCCTACAATTGCATACCAAGTGGTCAAATATTTATACAACTGCACAAAAAATATTTTTTATTCTATTATTTTTTCTTTCCCCAATAACTCATTGCTGTATTAGCCTTGCCTCTTTTTACTGTACCTTTTTATTGCAAAGACTGATCAAATACCATAATAAAGAGATCTGATTTGATCTGATCATGACTTTCTCCTCCTAGAAAAACAGGACGGATGGAAACCTTCAAAAATATGCATAATTTTCAATCAGATGCATACAGTTTGTAGAAGCAAATTAGAATTCACTAACAGCTTCTATGGGACTTTGGATTTCCTTGCAGAAGTCATAATTCTTCAAAAAAAACAAAAACCAACCCTCTCCGTTTTCATTCCATACATAGAGTTTAAAAATCACAATAACAAGATACATTTTATTCCAGTTTGGAATAAAACATAGAGCTCCTCACTTGACCCATCATAAGATGGTTCAATTTGTTGAAAATGTGCTATTAAAAAGGAGGGGTGGAGAAGCATCCAATAACACATGCATAAGAAAAACGAATCTGTGCATTATAATGGAAAGTATTATATGTGTGAACTGCAATCCTACCCTACAGTGTAGCTTTAACCCCAGCACACCTCTCTCTCTCTCTCTCTCTCTCTCTCTCACACACACACACACACACACACACACACACACACACTGCTTCTGTTCCCACTATTCTAGCATTTAAGTGCACTTCACAATCCCTAGAGTAGAGTACTCAACTTTGGCAGCTTGAAAATACATGAACTTCAACTCCCAGAATTCCCTAGCCATCCATGCTGGCTGAGGAATTCTGTAAATGGAAGTCTATGTACCTTCAAGCTGCCAAGGTTGAGAAACACTGCCCTGGAGTTATAGCACCTAGTGGAGGAATCCAGCTTGTTGTGAAGAAGTCTGTCTCAAATTCTGTACTCCTGGATCTGTAACCGTTTCATTTCTGCATATTTTGGTTGCAGGCTGACCAGGTACTTGTGACTCAAAATCAAAAAGAGCCAAGGAGTTTAACTGTATCAGTTAAAGGGCATGGTGCATAGTCAAGTCATGTGTGTCTGTGTGCGTGTTTGTGTGTGTGTATGTGTGTTTGTTTGTATGCGTGCGTGCGTGTGCACATGAGGATAACCTTAGGGGATGAGAAAAAGAGGTGCTACCTAGGAAAGAATCAAACAAGAAACATACCAACCCCTAGTAGTTTAATGGTCAAAAGGAGATGCTTAAGGAGGACTCACCTTAATTGATTGTGTGATTAAAGTGGCAGTGGAAAACGGTTACAGATCCAGGCACCTTCGGACTTGCAAGGTTCTGTTAATATAGCTTTACACTAAAGTAGAATTAGTTCTTGTGGTTGTGCTTCCTGTCTGGTTGACCAAGAGAATTGACAGCATGGGAACTCTATTTAAGCTGTACTCAGAGGTGGTATATTCAGCAGGTTCTGACCAGTTCTGGAGAACCGGCAGCAGAAATTTTGAGTAGTTTGGAGAACCAGCAATCCCACCTCTGACTGGCCCCGCCCCCATCTCTTCTCCTCCTCCCAAGTCCCAGCTAATTGGCTGGGTCTTCTTCGGTTGCACCGCACAGGAGAACAGAGCTGGAAAGCAGGTTAGTGGAGTGGGGTGGGAATGGGGATTTTTCAGTAACAGTCCCCTGCCATGCCCACCAAGCCACACCAAGCCCACCAAGCCACGCCCACAGAACCAGTAGTAAAAAAATTTGAATCCCACCACTGATGGGAACTCTATTTAAGCTGTACTCATATGTGAGTTTTGATCAGTTTTGTTTTTTAAGTGTTTGCATTATGCTGCCTGTTTTTCTGTTTTTATTATTATTAACGTTTCAGGATTGCAATGTAGTGCCTGCATAATTCATTTCTGCGCTTTAGTGCAAAGAAACTAGGACAACTCATCAGATGAGCAGGCGGCCATTACTGGGTGTACTCCTATTCCTTTATATTCCTCAGTCTTTCTCTAAGCAGGCTGAACATTGAAGGGATAAAAATACAGAAGAGAAGGCAAACTTACTTGGGCATTTCATCAGCTATGCCTTGCTGACTATTCCTTGTCCCTTTTCTTGGACACCCCTGCTTGCTCAAGATAGCTTTACTCTAAGGCTTCAAAATTACAACCATTGGTAGATGGCAGGAAGCAGTTAAATTTGCTACATGTTCTTGTTGCCATGTCCAGTGGTGAACCAGATTTATTAACACGTATATGACAATATTTTCCCCTTTCTGCTGCCTGTTCTCAATTGTCCTGGGGGGACACTGGGGAGCCAAGTAGAGAGAGGGGGGTTGTAGGGAAGGAGAGTGAGGGAGTTCCCCTTATGCCCCTGCACACAGAGCAATACAAGCATTTGTGTAAACATTTTGCAAACTGGAACACACACTTATTTTGCTCATTGTGAATTTTTTTACATCAGATCTGTGCAACTTCAGAGCAATCTTCAGTTATTGTGCCCACTGCTAAATCAGATCTCCCCTTTTAATGTTATTCTTGTTGTTTTGAAGCAATGAAAAAGAACGCCATTTAAGTCAAACCTATTCACGACAAGATTTAAGATCTCATCGCAGCCACACCAGAAGCAGTTAGATGGCTAGCTTCCTCAGATCTCGAATTATAACATCCCATTGCAATTTTATGCCTCCATATTATCATGATTTTATTTATTTTTTAATATAAAATAAAAAACCAAGGCTGGATTCCACTTGATGAAAAGCATCCACGAAAGAGACCTAAAACAAGATGAATCGATGATGCGTGTATGTTATAACCCAAATCTGATCAGGGTGGAGGAAGAAAAGCAAAGAAAAGTATGAAAACTCCAATAATACTGTAAACAGGAAAATGCAGCCCCTAATTTGCCTTTCTTTGGCATGTTTTTGGAGCACATGGACCGACGGCTGTATAATGAAATAGCTTAATGCATTTCATAATCAGATTCTTCCTATGGGAAGGCCATGGAAAGGTTTTTGAGACGTGTTCCAGAACTTCCCCATTCTATGAATGGTGATTTTTTGTTTTTTAAAGGCCTTGGTGAGAATGAGTTGCCAGATGCTACTAGAACAATCCCAGATAATAATCCCCATCCTACAGTTGGGGAATGTAGGCCAGAGGCAGAAAAGTTCAAACTGAAACTGAACATCTGGCAAGTCCTGCCAGTAACACTGTGACATGGCTTACATCTAAAAAACCTCCGAGCCATTGCAGAGAGTGGGTATTTTCCCCCCTTCATTTCCCCTCAAATGGAGGCGCTGGAGCCAACCTCTCCCCCTCGCCTCATTTCTCAGATCCTCTCCTTGTCATTTTTAGAAGCGTGGAGGAAAAAAGAATAAGATGACCCTTTGTCACTTTGAAGGGGAAAGTAAAGCACCATGAACCTCGTCTGTCCGGCAGAAAAGTCACTCGTCACAGACTGGTGGGCAGCCTGGCCTCAGCCCCCCAGCTCATAAGGACAGTCTGTCACGGAGCTCTGTCACTTTGTGCAAATGGGAAGAAGCTGTTACACATGCACGAGTTATCCTTCACTTTCTCTCAGAGAAAGAAAGAAAGAAAGAAAGAAAGAAAGAAAGAAAGAAAGAAAGAAAGAAAGAAAGAAAGAAAGGAAGGAAGGAAGGAAGGAAGGAAGGAAGGAAGGAAGGAAGGAAGGAAGGAAGGAAGGGAGAGAGAGAGAGGAAAGAAAGAAAGAAAGAAAGAAAGAAAGAAAGAAAGAAAGAAAGAAAGAAAGAAAGAAAGAAAGAAAGAAAGAAAGAAAGAAAGAAAGATTCAGAAAAGTTATCTCTCTTTGCCTCTCTGCCAATCATTTGAAATCACATTGCCATAAACATACGTACGTACATACAGAAGATTTTTCCTCCTTGGAAAATCTTCTGAATGATAATTCTTTGCATCAATCTCTTTTTTTCTCAAAACCATACACTCCCAAGACAGCAGCCTTTCGTTTTTCCTTCTTCTTTTTTTATACTTGCTAGATGACTAGCTATATCCCTTAAGCAATTTGCAAAGCAGCCACACATCAAGATGGCTGGTGGGAACAGCAAGGCGCCAAGTTACTCAAATTAGATCAGGGACTCCGTTGGCAGATGCTGGCAGAATCTGCCTGGGTCATAATTCCCTTATACTATAATGGGGAAGGAGGAGGGTGAGAGGATATAACTGTAAGTTCCTCTGTTTGAAGAATGCAGGGAGGGAAATATTGGAATGAGTGCATCAGAAAACCCAAGTGCATGAACTAATGCCATACCAAAACAAACAAGCACCACAACAGCCTATCTACCAGGTTACAAACTTTGATGTCTGTGCATACAGAATTTGCTTGGCATTGTGTTACTCCCAAAAAGAGAAAAGCATGTTGATGAAAATATTAATGGGTTGAGTGTATATTCTTTTACTTCAAATGATGGATGGATGGATGGATGGATGGATGGAAGGAAGGAAGGAAGGAAGGATATATAAAGTACTTTGAACAATCAAGTATAGATTTCATGAATGGCTGATTTGATTGTGTTGTTACTGTCATGGTGAGTGGGATGGGTTTTTTTAAATGGGGTTTTATTATATGGTGGAGTTTTTAAATTTTTTAAATTTTATAGGTCACCCAGAGTCATTTATACAGTATATGAATTGGGAGGCTATATAAATTTGTTTAATAAATAACAAACAAATGAATCAATTAAACAATGCAAATTATTCTAATTTATTTATATCCGCCTTTTATTATTTTTAGAAATTAACCCAAGATAGTGAATATATCCAACATGCCTTACTCCTCCTATTTTCCCCACAGCAACCGCTCCATTAGGTGGATTGGACTGAGAGTGACTGGCCCAAGGTCTCCCAGGCAGTTTTCATGCCTAAAGTAGGATTAGAACTCACTCCTGCTTTGTAGCCTGGTGTTTTAACTGCTTAGACCAAACTGGATCTCATTTTGCAGACGTAAAGATGGCAACCCATCTTCAGTCATCATTTTCCAAGACCTTTACATGAAAACTAATCGAGAAATAAAGTTTATCCCATTGTTTGCTTGTCCCAGTTGTTTTTACCAAAATCAGAGATAGATGGAGTTTTCATCCCCCACTGATGACATCGGCATAAATTCCGATGGATAAAGATTGGGAAAAGGGTTAACATACATACACTCCCAATAAACATTCTCCAGTCCCCCAACCATCATATAAAATAACTGGAATTGCCAAAATCTTGAGAGATTCCAACAATTTTACATGAGAAAACCCATGAGATTTGGTTTATTTCTGTCTTCAGCACAATACAGAATGATGCCTTATCGCCAACAAAGGCAAGCAACCTCTGAAATAGACTACAGATGACCTCAGCTTCTGCAATAATATCATAATTCATTTTCATAGAGGAACTAGATTATTGAACTTTCTGTGTTGCTAACACAACTCTTATATAATTCTCTTCTAATATTTGCAATAATCTGCTAACAGATTGTTGCAACAATATTGTGTTACAGTCATATTTAAATACCTGGAAAACTGCCAACAGAGCACCCCAAAAAGGGAACATGTTTATTGATGGATATGTAGATGTGTATACATATGGTCTATTGATTTTAATATTAGTTTTAGTATTATCCACCAATAGCGTCTTGCCAAAACTCTTATTTACCACTAGAATACATACAGAAGCACACTAGCAAAAGTTTTTGCATAATCTGGGATTCTGTTGATTATTTATTTTCTAGGATTTCATTATTCAATTTGATGGAAAATATTTTTTCCATTATGATTATTTTTAAAAAAAGATATTTGCAGGACATTCCCACGAGTGGGATTTCAGATTCTTCCTCTTCCCTTTGTTCCAGGGTGTCTACAGTTGTGTGTCTAAGTGTCACATCTTTGAACCATCATCTATCTGGCAGGCTGCTCCTCCTACTGAACTTTTTCAAATCCAAGTAGATTTGAAAGCAGGGCAGAGGTGGTATTCAGCAGGTATTCTGACCAGTTCTAGAGAGCCAGTGGTAGAAATTTTGAGTAGTTCAGAGAACCGGTAAATACCATCTCTGACTGTCCCTGCCCCCATCTATTCTCTGCCTCCTGAGTCCCAGCTGATCGGCTGGATCTTCATTTGTTGACCTGCACAGGAGAACAGAGCTGGAAAGCAGGTTAGCGGGGTGGGGAGGGAAGGGGGATTTTGTAGTAACCTTCCCCCAGGAGTGGGGAGGAAATGTAACCTTCCCCTGCCACGCCCACCAAGCCATGCCACGCCCACCAAGCCATGCCACGCCCACCAAGCCACACCCACAGAACTGGTAGTAAAAAAATTTGAATCCCACCACTGAAGCAGGGACAGCAGAGAGGCTGCAAATGGACCTTGCCTTAAAAACCACATCTCAAGGTAACATAAAAAGTTCCCAGGCACAGCCTGCCAAAAACACTAAAGCCCCTTTGAGGATTAGGTTGGAGGAGGAAAGCCTCTTATTTTTGTTCCAGAGGGACAACAATTTTCGATGGAACCCAAGGGTTAATGTGAAGGCACTATTAGGAAAAATATGGAAAGCTTAAAATGCTCATTCAAGGTCAGTTGGATGGGAAACAGCCTGCTGGAACACCTGGAGCCTCAATTGATCTCTCCTTTCCCCATCACCTTAAGTAGCCATTCCCAAAAGTCACCTTCCTGCTCTGCGAGGTTCCCTCCCTACTTTGTGACAGATGAAAGCTCAGAAACACACATATTGTCCCTTTCAACCCCTAACGGATGTTCTCTGCTGGGCAAATTAAAGAGCCATGGTTCAGATTGTTTTATGATACGTATGATGAGCCATATGTTGCCAGAATAAACTGTCACAGCCAAGGGGGAGGGGGAGGGAAGGGGAGAAAGAACAGGGGTGAGATTGTCTTCTGAGAGGATGCTACTATTAAAGTCACTTCAGGGGCAGAAAGACAACAACCACCACAACCTATTGTCATCTGCTGCTGCTGCAGCAACAACAATTTGGTCCATCCTGAGCATCAACGTGGGTGAAAGAGCATCCTTCTTGCCCTGCTAATGGCATTAGGCTGACAATGCAGATTGACACACATATGTAAAAAGCAGAGGGAAAACTGCAGTGGAACTAGCAGAGTGCCGGAAGAATGTGTATGCAAAGTGACATTGT